>OY740790.1:11763113-11969210 GCA_963514005.1 Raja brachyura
CCTGCAGTCCCCAGAATGTAAGTGTTCACATGAACTGCACAACGCACACAACATCAGTTTGGTGGGAGCAGAGTGAAGGTGCAATGTTCTACACGGCCATTGCAGAAGGAATGGAAGGAGACAGATACTCGTGCAATGCAACAGTGGCAAACTGTGAGATCCTGGGCCTCCCGTGTGGCCAGACGTACAGCATAACTGTGTTAGCAATGGATGAGATTTGCACCAGTTTACCAAGTCAAGAGTTTGAAATTCAAACAGGTAAAATGATCATTACCATTTTATTTAACATAGCAAAGAAATCTTATTCCACCGTTAATGAAGGTGCAGAAATAATTTGAAACAGCATGTCATTATAAAAACTGTATTTTAATTATATTTACGATGAACATGATTAGTCATTAAAACATAGACCTTAGAACAGCACAGCACCAGGACTGGCCCTTCAGCCTTCAATGTCTGTGTCACACAAAACTATTCATTATCTGCCTGCACATAATCCATATCCCACTATGTCTCAAGTTTGTACATTCTCCCGGTGACCGCATGAGTTTTCTCCAAGATCTTCGGTTTCCTCCCACTGTGTCTCAAGCACAGTGAGTGTGTTCCAGGCACTCCCCATCCTCTGTGCAGAAAGGTTGCCCACACATCTCCTTTAAACGTTGCCCCTCTCATGTTAAAGCTCTAATATTTGATTTTTCCAACCTGAGAAAATGATTCTGACAGCCCTCCATATCTATGCCTCTCATCATTTTATGTACTTCTGTGAGATCTGCCTGCAACCTTTGGCATTCAAGAGAAAACAATCCAGTCTGTCTAACGTCTCCCAGCAGCTGATATCCACGATTTGAGCCATCATTCTGGTAAACCTCCTCTGCACCCTTTCCAAAACATCCACATCCACATGCAAATCAGGGTCATGCCATTAATTGTATATTTTCCTCTTAATTTTGATCTCCCAAAGTGCAATACCTCACACTTGCTCAGATTAAACGCCATCTGCCATTTTGCCTCCTATTTCTGTAGCTGATCTATATCCTTCTGTACATCTTGACAGCCTCCCTCAGAGTCCGTGATCTCAGCAATCTTGGTGTAATTTGCACAGTTAAGAACCAAACTGTCTACATTTACGTCCAAGCCATTTATATTTATCCAACGATAGATGTCCCAGCACAGATCCCTTGACACCCTTACCAATCAAGTATCTGTCAATAACCCTAACCCAATGACTTGATTTAAATCACAAACAGCAAAGGGCCCAGCACTGATCCATGAGACACACCACTCGTCACAGGCCTCCAGTCCAATAAACAACCTTCAATCATCATCCTTTGCTTCCTTGCATGAAGCCAATTACAGAGGCCAATTAGCCCACTAGCCAACGCATCCTTGGGATCTTGGAGGAATCTGGAGCACCTGGAGCAAACCCACGCAGTTACAGGAGAATGTGTAGACTTCACACAAACAGCTCCCAAGGTCAGGATCGATACCGGGTCTCTGGTGCTGTGAGGCAGCAGCTCTACCAGCTGCACCAACCTCTATAGTGGCACAGTGGTGAAGTGACATTAGTGAGAAAGATGAAGTCGGGCGGTGGATGTTGTCTAACTGGATTTTGATGAGTCGATGAATGGGTTTGAGAGATCCAAATGATCTACTTCTGCACCTACGACTTATATTCCTCAAATTTAGCTGATCCAGACCAGAGACCATTTCTCGTAATGTTATATTTCATTTTAATTCTTGACCCAATGTCAAGAATTTTTCCTGTATATTTTCTAGGAAGAGGTACTAGGCAAATTAAAAACCTTGTTCGGATTGTAAGATTTAGGCACAAATGTGCAGAATAAAAGTGGTAATCGTTTACAAATGGAACTTTAAATCTATGACTATTCCCTTCCACAGTCCCTTGCATCCCACAGAACATGGTTGCTCACATCAACTGTGAAAATAACACCTTCGCAGTTTTTTGGGATCCCAGCAATGGCACAGAGATATACAACGTGGTTGCAAAGGCACCTCATGGACATTGGGCTTCTTGCAATACAACAGGCACTGAATGTGAGGTCACGGATGTGCACTGTGGACTGAACTACTATATAACTGTACAGGCAATCCGCATGGAGTGTAACAGCGCGCAAAGCTCTGCTGTGACAGTTAAAACAGGTAATTCTATGAATTATATAGACTATTAATTTCTGCAAACATTACCACAGAATTTTCTTTTGCATCTCACGGTTACGTGGACCAGTATTTCTCCAGCAGTTTATTAACCTTTCTCGTTGCAGTACCGTGTGTGCCCCAGAATGTTGACGCTCACATGGACTGTGATGCTGGACATATGTCGGTCTCCTGGGAGTTCAGCGAAGGTGCAATATCATACATAGCTACTGCAGAAGGGAGCAACGTGCAGCAATGCAGTGCCAACGATACACTGTGTGATATCACCGACCTGTACTGTGGAGAGACCTACACCCTCTCGGTTTACGCCATTGATGACACCTGTGACAGTGCTGAAAGTCCTTCCATCACAGTGAGAACAGGTAAATGCAGAGGTGTTTCCAGAATCATTAATTTCTCCATCAGTCATATCATTACTGAATTCTGCTCTGGCTAAAATATTCTTCACCTGAGATTCCATTTGCTTGAAGATTTCAATTAAACAAACCACTAATAGTTCTCCCCAAAGATAGAAATGTATGTATAAAGTCCATGGAAAGACTATTTGCTGAGCAAGCCTGTCCCGCACTCATGTACAACTGTTCTTCATCTCTTTGCTTCTTTCAGTTTCATGCATCCCACAGAATCTCGATGTCCAGTTGGACTGTGACACGAACGATGCTTCAGTGCTGTGGAGCCACACTAAAGGTGCAGTGTCTTACTCTGCCACGGCAGAAGGAAGCAACTGGCACACAGTTTCCTGTGAGACAGTCAACGAAGAGTGTCGGATAACCAACCTAGACTGTGGCCAGATGTATAATGTAACTCTGACAGCACACGATGGTGTGTGTGATAACTCACAACCGCCTCAGTTTCGATTCTGCACTGGTAAGTCTTCCTAAAGGGCCTGTCCCACTTACGTGTCCTTGGCACGCAAATAACGTGACTTAGTCGTCGCGTTGAGGCGCACGTGCATCGTATGGGCGCACGGGGCCGGTCCCACTGAGAAGCACGGAGGGGTATGTAGTTGTGCGCGACATCGCGCGGGGCTCCGAACTTTTTGTAGCGAACAAAATCTTCGTGCGTCAACGGCCTGTGGCCTTACTGACAGCCAAATTGGGACAGGCCCAAGACCCTGACGCGATGCAACGTCTCACCTCTAACAGCAGCAGAAGCAGGCAAACGATCGCCGAACTCGGCTTGGGGCTCACGGCCGCTGCGGTCCGGATCCGCCCCCACTTCTACTCCCAAAGCGGGGCCAACAAAATTGAAGATAGACACAAAATGCAGGAGTAACTCAGCGGGACCGGCAGCATCTTTGGAGAGAAGGAATAGGTGACATTTCGGGTCAAGACCCTGGTTTCAGACTGAAGAAGGGTCTCGACACAAAACATCATCCATTCCTTCTCTCCAGAGATGCTGCCGGTCCCGCTGAGTTACTCCTGCATTTTGTGTCCATCTTCAAATGACGTCACGCATTCCAGATGGCTGTTCGGTCGAATTAAGTCGCGTGCGACCTTCGCGGGACAGTCATGCCTCAACGCGACCACGAGGTCGCGTAATTAGCGTGACAAGGACACGTAAGTGGGACAGGGGCTTAACTTTAAATTTATTCAACAGGCTCCAGAGCCCAAATCATCCATGCCCAAGTTACCCAACCGAATCAGTCCCACTTGCTGGTGCATGACCCATATCACTGCAGACAGTTTCTATCCATGTATCTGCCCTATGTCTTTTCAATGGCGTCATTGTACCTAACTCTACTTCTTCCTCTGGCAGCTCCATCCATAATTGCACCACCCTTTGTGTGGAAAAGGGTTGCCCCTCATGTACCGTTTTATCTTTACTCTCTCATTCTCAATCTATTCCTTAGTTTTAACCTCACCTCACCTCTGGGGACAAGAATCAGCTGATCTATCCACCTCATGATTTACAGTCTGAAGAAGGATCTCCTCCCGAAACGTCATCCATTCCTTCTCCCCAAAGATGCTGCCTGCCCCGCTGAGTTACTCCAGCATTTTGTGTCTATCTTCGGTGGAAACCAGCATCTGCAGTTCCTTCCTACTCCTGATTTTATAAACTTCTTCAAGGTAACTCGCCAGCTTTCTACGCTGCAGGGTAAACAGTCCTAGATTGACAATGCAACAGGACTTGCATCTTATGATTGTAATTCTAATTTCTTACTCGGTCACATTTAGTTTGTGCTTCATACTTTGCAGCCCCTTGTGCACCAGAGGACATCTCTACCAGTCTGAACTGTGACACCAAGAGTACATCCGTGGCCTGGGAGGAGAGTGATGGGGCGATGTGGTACATTACAACAGCAGAAGGACAAGATGGACACATTTCACTGTGCAACACAACGGGGACAAGCTGTGATTTCATGGACCTGCACTGCAGTCAAACATACTCAATAACTGTTACAGCGATGGACAGTTACTGCCAGAGTGTAAACACTTCCGTTTTTGAAACTGAAACAGGTAAAATTCCTTAGATGTTTGTGAGGTGTGAGAAATGTGATGTATATGCTGTAAGGATTCCTTTTCTGAGAATTGCAATCAAAAAAATCCACAGTTGTCCTTTAAAGTTTTTAATCCATGTTTTAGCCTTCAGGTTGATCTCATTTAGCAACGAGTTTGAATGCACTAATTTCTAAGTTTCCATGCTATTTCTGACATCTTATAATGGTCACTATAAATTTCTTTTTGCAGAGAGATGGTTCCTCTGTCTTTCCGCTTCATAAGATCATAAGTGATAGGAGCAGAATTAGGCCATTCAGCCCATCAAGTCTACTCCGCATTCAACCATGTCTGATCTACCTCTCCCTCCTAACCCCATTCTCCGGCCTTCTCCCTATAACCCCTGACACCATGCTAATCTTGCTGTGACACTATCTCAGAATTTTTAAAACAAAATCTGAAATGATGGTCCCTGTTAATTCCAGTGTCTCTGATTGTAGCAGTGTTTCTCGTGGTGTCTTTTATGTTTGGCTCTGTTTTGATTTTCACATTGAAGGAAACGATGGAAACTGTAATGTTATCATTAACAAATGATCCACTTGTCTTCCTTCCAAAAAGCTCCTTGTCCCCCTCAGAACGTACAAGCTGATTGTGCTGCCGTCACTGCCTTTGTAACATGGGAGCTGAGTAATCTCACAGTGTGGTACACCGCAACAGCGGAGGGCAGCGATGGACACACGGCCACTTGTACCACGTCCGACACAATCTGTCTAATCCCAGATCTTCACTGCAGCCAAAAGTACAGCATCTCCGTGCTCGCACTTGGTCAAACCTGCAGCAGTCTCCAAAGCTCCAGTTATGAAATTTATACAGGTAACATGCAAAGAGGGTTTTGCTTTACATATCATTTTTGGCCTCCTTAGCATAATGTGTTTCAGAATTTGATGTTTATCATTCATTAATAAGATTGCCAGTAAGGGTAATGTGTATCGGCGATCATCAGTTGGGAGAATGAGTGTGAGTAAAGGGGCTGTCCCACTGCGGCAACCCAATCCGCGAATTAAAAAAGTGTCTTCGACCATCAAGCTCGAAGGCACTCGCCTGCAAAACCTCGAGCTGGATCGACCGTCCATGTTGAAACTGCGAGCTGGATCGACCAACCGCACACACACACACACACAAACACATCGCAAACGCGGGGGCCAGGGAAAGTGGTGGAGCGCTGTCTGAAATTCACACCTGCGATCAAGAGGAAAGTAAAAGACGGCTGCGCAGTGTACAGTAAGTCCTTTAGAGAGCATGGAGAGGGGGGTGTAGAGAAGGGGGGAAGAAGGAGTGGAGACACTTTTAAGAAGTACCGGAGCGGCTGCCCCGTTTGGTCTGTTCCCCCAATGTGTGGTTGCGGGGGAGGGGGGGGCCTTAGGCGGCATGCGGCGTCACATACACTAACTACTCCCCTGCACACACGCTAACTACCCCCTTGATATATTAATATTATTAATTTGCTCCTTTTACCACATAACCGCCCTATCCACTGACGCATAGCCCCTAACTCGCATGCGCATCTAGAGAGTAGAGAGTGAGGGCAGAGAGAGAATGGGGAGAGTTAGATAGAAAGGGGAAGAGACAGAATGGCAAGAGACCGAGGGAGACTGGGGTGGAGGGGAGGTTTGGTGAGGGTGGGTGAGGGGGTGTGGGAGAAGGGGTGAGAGATGGCAGGAGAGAGGGAGAGGGGAGGAGAGAGAGAGAGAGAGGAGGGGAAGATGGTGAGGGAAGGTGGGGAGGGGATCCGGTGGAGGGAAGGGGTAAGGGATGAGTGGAGGGGGGAAGGGGATTTGGGGGAGGGCAGGGGGGGAGAGAGGGAAGGGGGAGAGAGAAATGCTACTGTGCGTCACGTGTTCAGAATGTTCTGGAAATTAAGCGTCTGCGTCTCATGCACGAAAGATGTCGGCAGCTCTATGGAATTTGGAGGACACACACGCACCCGCGCACCCCCACACCTTCGCGTTGGGTCTGGTCCCCGAACGTGCTTCAGTACCGGAGGGGGGGGGTGTTGTTAGCGAACTGAACTCACTGTGGAATGAATCCATTAACGGAGCGACTCTGCTGGTGGATTGGAAGTTTCCCTGCCTTCCCTCTGGCTCAAGGCAAAGATGGGCTGTTCCCCCGCTGTATTTGGGAGCACGGCGAAAAGCAGTGGCGTGATAGGGCCGGCCGGGGGGGGGGGGGGGGGGGAGTGGAGGAAGTGAAATCGGGAGCCGAATGGGCAGGGATAATCGTCCGCGGCGAATAAAAATGGCGGCATTTCTGGAGGAGAACGGGCTGCAGCAGCTGCCGTTATGGAGTCTGGCCAGCAGGAGGCCACAAAATGAGCGTGTGGGTGGGGGGGGGGGGGGGTGAAGGATTTTATTTTTAAAAGTGTACATAAAAATGTCTAAGTGTAATGAGGGGTGAATGTAAAAGTGTAATGTGTAGCAAAATGGAAAATATCTCGGGGTTTGAAAGTGTGGTTTTGGCGAACCATGAAATCAAAGGGCAAATCTGACATACACCCACACACCCGGTCGGCAGACACACACACACACAGAGTTTTAATAGCATACTAGACCAAGTGCAAACCCGTTGGGTCTGCTCCCCGAACGTGCTTCAGTCGTGAAAATCGGCCGTGGGGAAAGAAAATGGCGGCGTTTCTGGAGGAGAGTGGGCTGCAGCAGCTGCCGTTATGGTGTCTGGCCTGCAGGAGGCCACAAAATGAGTGTGTGTGTGTGTGGGGGGGGGGGGGGGGGATGGATTTTATTTTAAAAATTGTACATAAAAATGTCTAAATGTAATGAGGAGTGAGTGGGTGAATGTAAAAGTGTAATGTGCGGCAAAATGGAAAATTTTGAAAGTGTGGTTTTGATGAACCATGAAATCAAAGGGCAAATTTGACACCCACCCGGTTGGCAGACAAACCCACACAGAGTTTTAATAGTATATAGATAGATATGATGATAGATAATAAAGTTTAGTGGGTATTTTACCTACCGGTCGGTTTTCCCTTGGACCTGAAAACTCCAATGAGCCAATTAAAATGCCCGGTCAGTGAAGGAGATTGCCTACAACTGCCCTTGACTGCCTGTAACTAAATAGCGACCCCACTCCACTGCACTACGAGTTAAAAAGAACCATGCCGACCAAAGTTTACTTGCGGAAATTTTTTCAACATGCAGATTAATTTTCCATGACCTAGCTGAGGCTGCGAGTATGCGGGAACTTCCCTCGAGCATGAAGGAGAGTTCCAGTGACCTCATAGGACCCCCTAGGACCTCGTGTCGACCATGCTGCGAGTATGAGTCGAGGGCAAACTCTTCTAAACTTGCAGATTAGGTCGCCACAGTGGGACAGCCCCTTTAGGAAGCCATGTTGCAACTTTGGTTGGGACACTTTTGGTGTGGAGGCTCTCCCTGACTTGCACAATACCAGATTTACGTAAACGCGCGCTCACATAAACGATTCTTACAGCTGAATTTCAGTGCAGTTTGATACTGCAATTTGCATCTGGTAGGTTGTGACCCAGCAGCTGTGGAGAGGCAGGGTGAGCAGATATTGCCTTGATTTGAGAGTTTAATAAAAGTGAGAAACGGGAAGATGGCATTGGCTCCCCGTCCGTGTCATAGAAATAAAAGCGATCCCCGGGCTCGCTCTCTTCCCCTTTGGGCGTGATGCTGGGAAGGCGAGCAAGGAAGAGGGAGAGAGCAGTGAGCGATTGCCAGCTGACTCGCTAGAACTGAGCACCACAAGGTGGGAGATGTCAGCGACCCTGGAGAAGGGCGGTGAGGTGGCAGTGAAATCCGAGCAGTGGAGTGGACCATGTGGCGGTGGAACGGGGAGCGATGGAGTGGACCATGCGACGGTGGAATGGGGAGTGGTGGAGTGGACCATGCGGTGGTGGAACGGGGAGCGGTGGAGTGGACCATGCAATGGTGGAACGGGGAGCAGTGGAGTGGACCATGCGGCAGTGCAAAGAGGAGCGGTGGAAAGGGGAGCGGTGGAAGGGACAGAGAGGTGGTGGACTGGAGGAAGCGGTCAGCTTGTCCCACAGCACTGCCCGAGGGGAGGGAGCGCTAGTGTGAAAGAGCACATCCTCGCTGGCCGTCATGAAGCAAACACTATGGGCCAGGGAGATGGCATGTCTCCACTTACCGGCTTTCAAATGTTTTTGCGTTTTATTTTAATATTGGCCCTGACTTGAATATTAGCTTTCCACATGATTGGACCAGTTAAAAAGCAATCTTTTTAATTGTGGCTAGAAATCTAAATGCTGTAAATAAAGCCTGACTTGTTACAAAATCGAATATAGGAGCGATTCTTCTTTCTCCGATAAAACTGAACAACATAATATACAAGAAGAATCCAATTGTTCACAGTATAATATGAATTTGGAAACAAATAAAATTAACTTTAAAATTAAGAAACTTGTCGCTGCTTTCCCCACTAGTTAACAATCCCTCATTCAAACCATCTATTATTGATAAAACGTTTATCCATTGGGAAAGAATAGGAATTAAAATGATTGGAGATATGTATGAAATAGGAAAACTCCTATGATTCCAACAATTACAACTAAAATATAATCTGAAAAGTAATCAATATTTCAAATACCTTCAAATTCGAGATTATTTGAAAAAATGCATACAAGGATATCAAACACGAACCTCAGATTTATTAGATGAAGGAATGAACAGAAAGGCAGAATCAAGCATTTTAATATCATATTTATATAATATATTTTAAATATAGAAACACCAATGACAGAGGCAATTAGAAGGGACTGGGAACGAGAATCTGTATTACTAAAAGTCTGATCATAACTGCTTTTGGCACACTGTGCTGCGATTTCCGAGAGAATGTCGCCACCCACGGCCATCATTGCTGGCCACCTTGCTCAGAGCTCCCCTCTGCCTTACTGGACCAGAGGATTTTTCCCATTGATGAAAAAAAAGTGAGATATTAATGTTTTTTAAACATTCCCCATTCTCTCTGTTCTTTCTGCTGCCCCTGCTGGCGGGGAGGGGGGAGGGACTATAAAACCTGTGCCTTACTCTATCTCTGCCAGACCCAGGAAGCGAGAGGGTCACGGCTCTCTGAGCTGTGAATAACACTGAACGGCCGTCTACTCCACGGTGAGTCCCCTTGATGTGGCTGCTGCCTAATTGTTAACCTTTTTTTTAAAGTTTGTGCTCACAAAATGGATTGTGGTTGTCAGGTAGCTGCAGCCCAATTGTTTGCCTCGCCTTTTTAAACGTTTGTGTTCACAAAATGGATCTTGGTTGTCAGGTGGCTGCAGCCCAATTGTTTGCCTTGCCTTTTAAAAAAAAGTTGTGTTCACAAACTGGATTGTGGTTGTCAGGTGGCTGCAGCCAAATGGTTTGCCTCGCCTTTTTAAACGTTTGTGTTCACAAAATGGATCTTGGTTGTCAGGTGGCTGCAGCCAAATGATTTGCCTCGCCTTTTTAAACGTTTGTGTTCACAAAATGGCTTTTGGTTTTCAGGTGGCTGCAGCCAAATTGTTTGCCTCGCCTTTTAAAAAGTTTGTGTTCACAGAATGGATTTTGGTTGTCAGGTGGCTGCAGCCAAATTGTTTGCCTTGGCTTGGCTTTTAAAATCATTGCAACAGTTGGCTGTCAGTCCAAGAATCCATTCGGCCCACAATGCCTATACTAGCCCTCTGGAAACCAGTACCTTCGGCCCGTAACACCCATACTAGTGCAACCGAAAGCGCCCCCCAACCCCCCCCCCCCCCCGCCACTGGCAAGCAATATTGGAATTGGTGGAGAGGTGGATTATTGCATTGGTGACGACCAGCCCTCCTGTGTGATGCTGGTACCCAACCGGTCCCACTTAGTGTAGTTACTGATAAAAATTCCGAAAAACAGATGGTGAAAAATACCTATTAAATGTACATAAATGTTCGATTAATGTAAGGCATAACTTAATTCAATTTAAAATTTTACATAGATTATATTACTCGAAAACTAGACTGAACAAAATATTTCCAAACGTCTCCCCGATTTGTAACAAATGTCTAACTCAAAATGCCTCTATAGCACATTCCTTTGCCTCCTGTACAAAACTTCATAAATTTTGGAACAAAATCTTTGGAACTTTTACAAACTTATTTAACATAAAATTGAACCCCAATACAGAACTGATTATCTTCGGATCAAAGGAAGATGGATGTAAGCTAACTACGTTGCAAGAATCTCTCTTTAATTTTGGTTTAATAACAGCAAAAAAACGTATGCTTAAATTTTGGAAAAACGCACCCACGCCAACGTTTAAAATGTGGATTTCAAATATGTCGGAAACGTTACATCTTGAAGAAATGAGATTACTCCTATTAGGCAAAGCAGACCAATTCTTAAAGATTTGGTCTCCTTTTATCGACTTCTTACAAGCATGTGGTGTAACATAACCTTAGAAATTAAATGGTTCAGAACCTGGTGACGGGTGGGTAAAGATATTAAATTGGTATATCTCTCCTAATCTCTTTTCCTTTTTTCTCTCTAGCTTCTTCTTTCTGTTTTTCTCATCATTTGTTTCTACTCTCTTGTCTATCTATTTCTTTTTCGGGCTTTTCTTATTATATCACGAACTAGCACCATCACCATTTCCTACGACACTTTCTATTTTCCTCTTTCTATCATTGTTCTTCATATTGGCTGTTTTATTATTAAATTAAAAATAAGAAGTTGTACAAGAATTGTAATATGTCTGTATGCATCAGGTACTTAGGTACCACATTAGTGTATTTACTTCTAACATAAATAAATAAATAACAAGATCGATACTGACCTCGGGTGCTATATGTGCGTGGAGTTGCACGTTCTCCCTGTGACCACGTGGGTTTCCACTGTTTCGGTGATTAATTGTCCCTAGTGTGTTGTGGATATGAAAGTGTGAGTGGGTGATCGATGGCCAGCATGGACTTGGTGGGCCGAAGGGCCTGTTTCCATGATGTATCTTTCAAACAACTTTCAACCAAAGCTAAAATCTCAGGGTAAAATTAGCCTACAATGTTCACAGCTGTCTGCAACGTTCCTGTACATTTGCTTCTCTAATTCCCATTGACTATTTCGGGCTTATAATTACAATTCCATCAAAATGATCGTTCCCTTCCCGTTCTACCCATATAGCCTCACTGGATGATCCTCCAAGAATATCCTCCAGAAGCACTCTGGTTATATTCTCCTCATGAAAAAAGATATCAAACACTCACAAAGATATCACCACCTCTTTCCCCCCCCCCCAGAAACTCTCCCCCATTCTCTCTTAAGGGCCTGACCCACTTTCCCGAGTTATTCACAAACTCTCCCAAGTTTTCAAACTCGCAGAATGTTTGTAACGAGTCCGTAGGAGTCTATGGATATATCGTAGCGGCTCATTATGCCTAGGTACCCCTAGGTACTTGGGGCTATTTTTTTACTCGTGGACATTTTTCATCATGCTGAAAAAACGTCCCGACTTACCTGATGCCCCGAATACCTGCAGCTGGCATAACGAGCCGCTACGATATATCCACGGACTCCTACGGCTTGTTACGAACATTCTGCGAGTTTGAAAACTAGGGAGAATTCGTGAATAACTCGGGAAAGTGGGACAGGCCCTTTACCTTCTGTGACATTTATTACTGTGAAGTCTGCAGCATTTGCATCCTGGAACTTTCAGCTTCCAGTCTAGTTTAGTTGAGTTTAGAGACACAGCGCAAAAATAGGCCCTTCGGCCCACCGGGTCCGCGCCGGCGAGCGATACACGCATGTTCACACATTCCTCACACACTCTAGGGACAATTTGACCAATTGACCTACAAACCTGTGCATCTTTGGAGTGTGGGAGGAAACCGAAGATCTCAAAGAAAACCCACTCATTCACGGGGAGAACGTACAAACTCCGCACAGACAGCACCCGTTGTCAGGGACCCAGGTCGCCGGCGCTGTAAGGCGGCAACTCTACCGATATGCCACCATGCCAACCCTGCCCTGCTCTCAGCAATGTTTATGTTATGGCCATAATATCAGAGTCCCCTGAGCCAATTCACACTCTAAGATGGTTGCCTTACTCTTGGCATGGTGTCAAATACAGGCCTGACTGCATAAAGAAAACAGATTTCCTTCTCTGAAAAATTGTTAGTGAAGTAGATGTTTTTTCTCTATTCTAAATATCTCTAATAACACCTCATAATGGCAGATTATTAATTCTAGATCTTTTAATTGATTCATTTGTATGCCTGTGTGTTAAGTTGTGATTCAAAGGCATGTCTCTTATCATTAATACAAGCTTAGAAACCTTTCATCTGGTAACAGAATCAATGTGCTACTATTTGTTGAATTGTTCATATAAAAAGCGCTTGGAGGTGAAGATACACTGGGTTTAGAGCATGATGTCCCAGAGTCCATTGTTGTCATTTGCTCAAGTAATTGCACAATAACTTGTTGGACTATGCACCATTCGGAAGATAAAGGTGACGAGTTTATCAAGGTACCTCTTTGGTGACCCTTGGACATTCCTTGATCGGACTTTGCTTGCACTAGAGGTTATTCCCTTCTACTGTGCTATTAAAAAAACTGTAATGTAATGTAAATACACTGAACACTGTGTGGCTCGATTGTAATCATGTATTGTCTTTCTGCTGACTGGATAGCACGCAACAAAAGCTTTTCACTATACCTCGGTACACGTGACAACAATCTGAACTGAAGGTTATTTTAAGTCATATAAAACATTGGTAAAGCCATTTTTTCACAAGAATTTTTAGCATGAACCTCATGGATTTTAATGTCAGTCTTTGTGTTCTACAGCACTTTGTGCGCCAGATGAAATCATTGCCAACGTGGACTGTGATTCCAATAGAGTGGTGATATCTTGGGGAAGGACCGAAAGGGCGATCTCGTACGATGTAACTGCTGAAGGAAGTGATGGGCACACACACTCGCATAATACAACAGAGACGCGCTATGAAATGCTGGATTTGCACTGTGGACAATCCTACAACATAACCGTAACAACCTTAAGCTACAACCGGCACGGAATTTCAAGTACTTCTATACAAATTCAAACTGGTAATGCAATTCATCTTTAAATAGCATCTAGCATTTAAGTAGTGTACATATCTGCCGGATAGTAAAATAAATTATACCTGTTTATATTTTCTAAGTAACACCATTATTTATAGGATTCTAACAGCCTCGGCTGTTGTGAATCCATTGCAATATTCTCTTTGTTGGATGACTCTAGTGAAGTAGAGTTATACGCTGAGGCTGTTGGAGATCACAGACAGTCCCATGTTGACTCTAATTTCACACCTGAAATGAGGTGGACACTATACAGTCCCCATTCGAGCAACAGATAACAACTGCCAGACAACTGCCAGACATCACTCATTTCTGCAAAACATTTCAGCTTACACAAAGACAGACGCAAAATGCTGGAGTAATTCAGATGGGACAGCATCTCTGGAGAGAAGGAATGGGTCGAGACCTTTACATAAAGTCCCATTTTTCACAGGCTACACCTAACAGTAAATGTTTCAAGTTATCTGTTTATTGTGCTTTTGTTGAAGGGGTCTCAAAGTTAATTTGTTGAATTTTCAGTCATGATATCATAAGTGGGAGGAGCACGATTAGGCCATTCAGCCCATCAAGTCAACTTCTCCACTAAATCATGGCTGATTTCACAGCTGTACTTCCTCTGTATTTTGACAACTTTGGTCTGGTCTCTCAAAGTAGGAAAGTATTTTCCAACACCCTGAATGTACTCTCTTCATGTTCTCTCTGGTGCAGAGAATGAACTGTTTGGTGTTCTAAACTAATGACATTTTCAAACGGTTACTTGGTAGTAACTGGCACACTATTCCCAAATTCTTGAAGATGTCCGTGGGGATTGCTGAGAAGAGCAGAAGACACTTTAAATGAAAATTTAATTTGAAAAAAAGGACCTGAAACTATCTTCTGATGGACCAATTAATTGAACTCCTTGCCCAATGCGGTAAAGTTAGCAATTCATAACGACAGAATAGTAAATAGAAACTGGATATTAAGGGTGATGGCACCATGGCAGAAAACATCTCTCTGAAGAAGGGTCTCGACCCTATTCATTTTCTCCATAGATGCTGCCTGAACCGCTGAGTTACTCCAGCATTTTCTGTCTATCTTCGGTTTAAAACCAGCATCTGCAGTGCCTCCCTACACAGCCTATATTATTTAATGTACTTACACCATTGTACCAATGGTGGGGCTGAACCAGTAATCAATTTGTCTGCTCCATATGATCTCACATGGGGAAATGAGCTTCATAGGAAATTTGTGCATCAATTTATTTAGATTACCGACATAGAAAATCATGTAAAATTCTACATAAGGTCTGCAATAATGAATATGAAAAATAATGAATGAGAATAGATAAAATTGCTTAGTGAGTGTTAATCGTAAATAACTAAAGATCTTTATATATATTCAGTGCCAGCAACTAATTAATGATGCACACACTTCAACCCTTAAGTCTTATTTCTTTAGACTGACCTTGTTAAGCTTTTGGTTGTTTGACAAATTCAAAGAGCTGTTAGTTATTTGAACTGACAGGGTGGTAGATGTATGGAACAAGCTGCCAGATGAGGTGATTCAGGTACATAGAATGACAACATTTAAAAGACACTTGGGTACATTGATAGGAAATGTGTAGAGAAATATGGACTGTATGCGGCCAAATGGCACTAGCTTAAATAGGTAAATTCACATGGATGAGTTCAGCCGAAGGACCTGTTTCCATGTGGTACGACTCTAAGACTTTATGCCTCTTATGGTCGATCAGAAGACACAAGGAACTACAGATATTAGAATTCTGAGCAAAACATAAAGTGCTGGAACATCTCAGTGGGTCAGGCAGCATCTGTGGAGAGAATGGACAGGCAATGTTTTAGGGTCAGGACCCTTCTTCAGACTGATTGCAGTAGGGAAGAGAAACATGTAAAAAGGAGGTGAGGGTGGAAAAAAATGTGGCAAGTGATAGGCGGATACAAGTAGGCAGCATGGTGACGTAGTGGTAGAGCCACTGCCTTACAGCGCCAGAGACCCGGGTTTGATCCTGACCACTGGTGCTGCTTGTACGGAGTCTGTACGTTCTTCCTGTGACCTGCGTGGATTTTCTCTGAGATCCTCCCACACTCCAAAGGCGTACAGCTTTGTAGGTTAATTGGCTTGGTGTAATTGTAAAATTGTCCCTAGTGCGTGTAGGGTGATGTTAATGTGTGGGGAGCGTTGGTCGGTGCGAACTCAGTGGGCCAAAGGGCCTATTTCCACACTGTATCTCTAAGTGAGAGGGGTTTGATAGGTGGATGGGTGGAGTAAGTTACAATGGTTAGAGCAGGGAGGCTACTGGAGGGAACACTCCCAGCTGCATCGCTCACCACAGCTCTCTGGTCTGCTTGTCAGACTTTGTCCCATCCCCCCCCTCTCTTTTCCAACTTTCTCCTCCCTACTATAATGAGTCCGGAGAAGGGTCCCTTGTTGCATGTCCTTTCCCTTCAAAGATGCCGTGCTGAGGAAGGAAATGCAGATGTTCGTTTATACTGAAGATGGAGACAAAATGCTGGAGTAACTCAACGGGACAGGCAGCGTCTATGGATAGAAGATCTGAGGAAGGCTCTCGACCCGAAACGTCACCCATTCCTTCTATCCAGAGCTGCTGCCTGTCCCGCAGAATTACTCCAGCATTTTGTGTCTACCCTCCAAAAATGCTGCCTGACTTTCTGTTCCTCCAGCATTTTGTGTTTTGCTGATGATATATCACATTGTCTTACATCTATTTAATTTTTCATTTTATTTTCAGTGCCTTGCGACCCGCAGAATGTCAAAGTGCAACTTGATTGTGCCCTCAATATGGCCCTGGTTTTGTGGGACCATAGCAAAGGAGCTCGGTGGTATGCTGCTGTAGTAGAAGGAACTGATGGGAACAACATACTGTGCAGCACATCAGAATCATCATGTAGAACTCGCACGTTACTCTGCGGCCAATTATATTACGTGTATGTTGTGGCATCTGATAGCGCGTGTAACCATTCTGTGAGTTCCACAGTTGAAATCCAAACAGGTAACACCTACTGTTGTTTTACTGACTGATGTTGCATATTCTCATTAGAAAATTGCAGCAAGATTCGGTGGGCCGAAGGGCCTGTTTCCGCGCGGTCTCTAACGTAAACTGTTAATGCTGTATTCTTAATTATTATCTCTTCCCAGAAATTTAATATCTCACACCTATGCATTGTAACTTAAATTTGACATCCCTTGACCTCTAAGTCATCTTGCAATCCACATCAGTCAACACATCAGCACAGTTGCTAACCATAATAGACACCGAAAGTCTCCACATAGACACCGAAAGTGAGCCACTGCCATCTCATCACAATTGCAAACAACAAGTACATCAATGATGATGGACACACAATGCTGGAGTAACTCAGCGGGACAGGCAGCATCTCTGGAGAGAAGGAATGGGTGACGTTTCGGGTCGAGACCCATCTTCAGGTTGAGAGTCAGGGGGAAAGGGAAACGAGAGATGTAGATGGTGATGTACAGAGATCTAGAACAAATAAATAAAAGATATGCAAAAAAAGTAACGATGATAAAGGAAACATGACTCTCAGTCTGAAGAAGAATCTCGACCTGAAACGGCACCAATCCCTTTTCTCCAGGATTGCTGCCTGACCCGCTGAGCTACTGCTGCTTTTTGTGTCTATCTTTGGTTTAAACCAGTATCTGCAGTTCCTTCCTACACATGTACACTAATGATTAGATTTATGTCTCCCTACCATCAGTCTATCCATTTTACTCCATTTTCTCTTCAATATTTGACTATTTGGTTTCAAACATGTCTCTGTGACACCTTAGTAAAGTCCATCTAAAAAAACCACTTACACTGCACCACATAAAGAAGTCCAGGAAAAGACCAATAGACTCTCAAACCTACCCCTATAAATAAATATAATATAAATAAATATGAAGTGGGACGAACAGGGGCTTAAATTGTTGAAACTCTCAGTTCAGATTATGCTTTGCTTTTTTTTTCTAGTTTAGAAGGGTTTTGTTTCTTCCTTTTATCTCTTTTTTTCTTTTTTTTCTTTTTATCTTTTTTTTCTACATATATAAGCATTCTTTTAAACATTTAACTATATTTACATAGAGACCGGGAGGTCTATATTCTTTTTTTTTTAACTCAACATTTATTGACATAACGAAGTACAAATACAGACAAAACAAAGAGACACACAAAAGACAATTGCAAAATGACAAAGTACAAATCACCTAGCCTCTATTTGCACCACATCGGATCCTCTTAACATTCTATCATAGAAGCATCTTATTCACAGGCACCATAGCAAGCTCATCCATTCATATTAATGTA
Source organism: Raja brachyura (assembly GCA_963514005.1). The sequence goes on from OY740790.1 coordinate 11,781,164, forward strand.
ATAGTACCGGTTTCCATATAATATTAAAGGCCTCTGTCCTCAACTGGAGTTTAGCAGTTATACTTTCCATCAAGTATACATTTTTCAATCTTTCCCTCCACCGTTGAACATTTGGTGGCATTTCCTTTCTCCATAACACTGTTATCATCTTTTTAGCAATCAACAGCATCACCCCAAGCAAATATTTCTGATTTTGAATATCTGTTGCTGCTGGAGTATCTCCTAATATAAAACAAGCCGGTTCCAAAGGTAGATCCACTCCCAGAATTAATTTAATCTCTACCTGGATGTCTCTCCAGTGTTGGTACAATTTGGGACAATCCCAAAAAATGTGTGTGATCACCGATCTTCCCACATTGTCTCCAGCATACATTTGAGGTGTTACTGTATCTTGCCAACACTAAAGGGGTCCTAAATACTCTCATTTTAATTTTCCAGTTGAACTCCCTCCAAGAGGGGCTGCTTGTCAGCTTATGGCCCAAGAGACATGTCCTTTCCCATATTTCATCTGTAATAATAATGTTCATTTCCAATTCCCACTTCTGTTTTGTTTCTATATATAGACTTTATATAGTCTTGAAGTCCTTGATATAAATGGGATATCAAATTATTTTGTAACACTCCCTCTATAGTCATCAAGAAAGTATTTTCCAAATTTGAAGGTAGTCTACATATCTGCTCCCAATCTACATGTGTCTGTAAGTAGTGCCGTATTTGGAGGAACCTAAGAAATCCGACCCTGACGGTCCAAATTCATTCTGCAAGTGCTCGTAAGATTTCAAGACTCCCCCACAAAAAAGCTGGGCCATAGTAATAAGCCCTTTATCTGCCCAGTTTCTAAATCCCTTATCAATTTTGCTGGGTATAAAATTGGGACTAGCAGCTATCTTCATTTCTCTAGACATCGAATTAAAAAGATTTAATTGCTTTCTGATAGCTAACCACGTTTTCATTGTGAATTTAATCCAATCGTTATCTACTTTTAATTTCTTCCAATTTACTTGAGTTAGAAATGAGAGCCCAGCCAGGGCAATACTAGGACATGCATTTTGTTCTATTTTCACCCATCCCGTTTCCTCATTGTTCGTTAACCATGCTATCAAGGTTCTCAGCTGCGCTGCCCAATAATAATATTTAAAGATGGGCATATTTAGGCCCTCTTTTTGTTTTGATAATAACAGTGTCTTAAGTCTGACTCTGGGTCTCTTATTTTGCCACACAAATCTTGTTAACTCTTTGTCTAACGCCTTAAATGCCGCGCCAGGTACCCCTACTGGTAAAGATTGAAATAAGTAAAGCAGTCGGGGCAAAATGTTCATTCGAACAACTTCCACTACCAATTAAAGATAAAGGGAGAATATCCCATCTGTGCATGTCTACCTTAATATTCTTGAGTAATTTGCCATAATTAGCTTCATGCAATGCGGTGATAGAGGAAGTGATGACAATACCTAAATATCTGAAACCATCCCGAGACCAATGGAACCTGATCTGATCACTTAATTGCGAGGGCCATAGACCCGACGACATCATTGCTTCTGATTTTGAGTCATTTATTTTATATCCCGATATTTCTCCATATTCCTGTAAGACTTGCATTAGGCGAGGCACTGAGGAAATAGGATTATTCACACGATCATAACATCATCTGCAAATAGTGAAATTTTTTGTTCCCCCCCCCGATCATCTTTAATGCCCTCAATATAGTCATCTTGCCTAATAGTTTCTGCGAGCGGATCTAAACATAAGTCAAAAAGCAAGGGACTCAAACTGTCTCCCTGTCTAACTCCCCTCTTTAATGCAAAAAACTCAGAGCAACATCCCTTTACCCTCACTCTTGACTTTGGATTTAAATATAAAGTTTTCACCCAATTAATAAATTTTGTGTGGAACCCCATTTTATCTAGTGTATATTCAAGAAAGACACCATCTACTCTGTCGAAAGCCTTTTGAGCATCTAAACTTAATAGCATTGAAGTCTGATGCGTCCTTTTTGCACATGTCATGATATTCAGGACCCGCCTAATATTATTGGCTCCCAGTCTGCCTGGTATGAACCCTATTTGATCAGGATGTATCAATTGTTTTATAATTATTTGGGTTCTCTTGGTTAATATAGCACTGAATATCTTTAAGTCATTGCATAAGAGACTTATCGGTCTGTAGCCTTCACATCCTGTGGGATCCTTCCCTTCCTTATAAATAACAGAGATTATAGCCTCGGCCCATGATCTCGGTGGGTTACCTTCAGCCAAGGCATAATTATAGACTCTAGCCAGAATCGGAGAAAGCTCGTTCTCAAAACATTTATAAAACTCTCCTGGAATCCCATCCGTCCCTGGGGACTTGTTTTTCTTTAATTTTTTTTATTACTTCTTTTATTTCCTGCTCTTTTATTTGTGTTGTCATGTTTCTCGCTTCTTCTTGAGAAATGCAGGGCATTTTTAATCCGGAAAAGAAAGTTCTGATCTTTTCCTCTTTATCTATGATTTCAGGAGAGTCTTATAACTGTTCATAGAAGGATGCAAATGCTTCTGTGATTTCTCGTGGTTGTGAGACTAAATATAAGAAATCGGATGTAGAACTTTGGAAACTACTCGTTTAGCTTGCTCCTTACGCAATTGAAATGCCAGAAGGCGACTAGCCCTATTTCCCTTCTCATTGTATTTTTGATTTAAGAATCGAAGGGCTCCTTCCGCTTTATATGTTAGAAGCTCTTCTAACTCATGTCTTTTTTGTTTTAGTTCCTTTAACAAATTCTTGTTTCTATTGTTATTTTTGTGCTCTACTTCTAATATCTTTATTTTACTTTCCAAGTCAGGTTGCTTCTTCAACCTATTCCTCCTTACTCTACTCGAAATTTGAATCATTTTGCCCCTTATTACTGCATTTGCACCGTTCCAAAGTGTGGGTAATGTTACTTCTCTATTGTCATTGTGGTCAAAGTACTCTTTAGTACAATTCCTAATTTCCTGTGTCACTACGTTATCTGTCAACAAAGAAATGTTTGCTCTCCAGTATTTAAAACTCTTTTCAGTTCCTAACTCCAAGGTAAGAATTATGGGCGCTTGGTCACTGATTGTTATTGAACCAATTTTACAATCCACCACTTTATATGTATATTGTTTGGGAACACAAATCATGTCTATACGTGAGTAGCTCCCGTGCTCATTCGAAAAGAAACTATAATCCCTCCCTCTTGGATTTCTATATCTCCATGAGTTTACTAATCCTAACTCCCCCAGCATATTATTTAATATTTTGTGTTTTTTTTGTTTGGTGGTACTCATCTGGTAATCTATCCAGCCTCCCATCAAGGACCGCATTGAAATCACCACCTAGTATTATCATACCTTTGGCATTTTCTGCAATTATATTTGCAATGTCTCTAAAGAAAGAGTAATCATCTTCCATTGGTACATAAATATTTATAATCGATACTACCATCAAACATTGTACCAATTATTATTACAATGTATCTTGAAGTACTTTTTCCACAGAGAGACTACATTTCTATTGAAAAGAATAGCCACTCCTCTCCTTTTCCCATAGGAGGCACTAAACCTCACCAACCCATTCTCTTCTAAGCTTTTTATGTTCAGTTTCCACCAGATGTGTTTCCTGAATCCATGCAACTCTGCATCCTACATTTTTGAGTTGGCTCAAAATGTTTCTCCTCTTAATGGGGTGATTTAAACCGTGAACGTTATAACTTACTATCTTTAAATTAGTCATTATCCCACATTGTGTAATCTACAAGCTGCTTTCTATACCATTTTTGTTTCTTGCTCTGGTTAGCCTGTGACTATCCGCTGTACTCAAAATACAATTTACTAGGGTGCGGTGTAACAATGAAAAACATTTGCCAAACTAACAAATCAATAAACAATTAAAAAAATCATTAAATCAACATACAATAAAACTTTACACAGTGGACCACAACACAATAAAGAAAAAAGGTACTTCCTACCTTACAAACCCATCTGGACACCCTAAACTAGGTGGTGTACCAGCTCCTTGTAAAAGGTCAAAGAGATGTGACCAGGTCTCTCCTGGGTAGCCCACTTATGTGTGGTTACAACTACAGTAAGGTTGCTCTAAATCCCTCTTTGGGACTTTTGAATTACAATTATAAACAAAAATAAATGGCTGGTATCTCCCCCCCCCCCACCCCCCCCCCCCCCCCCCCCCACCCAAGAGAGCCCCCCTCAATCCCTCTCTTTGATAGTACATTTAAATCAATTAGAAAATATAATACATTACAAAACTGGCCGTATATGTGCTGTAAAATATGGCATAATTATCCTTCGTCAAGAAAACAGAACAGAACCAGAGAGTATATGTTCAACTATTTACATATTATTTGTCTCATCTTATACTATTATCTGATCATATAGATGTTAATTGTCCACTTCTTTAACTCAATGGTCTCTTTCAGACATGTTACCATTTGCACATGTGGCCCACGTTTCTGTGCTTATTTCAAACCTGTCTATAGTCCATCTCCTATGATACCCAGTATGGTGCGAACATCTTCCTCTGACAGATTTGCCAATCCTCTTTATTCATCCCCCCTGACCAGTGGTCTCACAGCAGTTCTCTATTCAACACATCTCTGGACTCCGATCTGATGTAAATCCCCATCTTCTCCAGTGTAGGTACTGCCTCAGTCAACGTCCTGAAGGATTTAACTCCAGAATCTAGGAAGATCTTGAGCTGTGCCGGGAATGGAGACATGGCTTTAATATTGTTCTCCCGTAGTTGCTTAATGACCTGTCGTACCTCCTTACGCTTTCTCTGGACTTCTGGAGAGTAGTCTTGGTCAAAATACACTCAGTCCCCATCATATATTATCTTACACTGCTTGCAAGCCTGTTGCAACATGAGATCTTTCGTATAGCAGTCTAAAAATCTGACTATTATAGATCTTGGTGGGGCTAGCTCTGCACTCGGTCTAGCTGCGAGGGACCTATGTGCTCTCTCTATATTTATAGTTAAATCTTCCGGCAGTTCTGGGGAATTCCTCAACAGTTCATTTACAAACTGATACATGTTCTTTTTTTCCTTGCCCTCTGTGACTCCATATATCCGCACATTTTTACGCCTCGCTCGATTTTCCAGGTCCAGACATCCAGGGAGGTCTATATTCAATGTGTATTTTGATATTGGACTCATATTTAGGTTATACCTGTTATTAATGTAATCCTGATCCCTATCAATATCATTGCTATGTTTATCATTATTTGTTTTGTTTTTGTTTTTGGAAAAAAACTAATAAAAAGACTTTAAAAGAAATAAATAAATATGAAGTGTACAAGGCCTGATGACATTAATACAATCATCATCATTACAAGCGGGACTTACTTGAAATCAATGATTGTTAACAAGAATAACCAGATAAGATCATAAATGTTTCACATCACATACTTCGACACAAAACCCCATTCACGAAAGAGAAAACCAAAGCGTTATGAACTAACTTTTTTCGCATGTACTGTATATACTTCAACGGAACTACAAATGTGACTTTGTCTGGCCTGTTTGTCTCATATCTTCAGCTCCCTGCAGTCCCCAGAATGTAAGTGCTCGCATGAACTGCACAACACGCACAACATCGGTTTGGTGGGAGCAGAGTGAAAGTGCAATGTTCTACACGGCCATTGCAGAAGGAATGGAAGGAGACAGATACTCATGCAATGCATCAGCTCCAAACTGTGAGATCCTGGGCCTCCCGTGTGGCCAGATGTACAGCATAACTGTGTTAGCAATGGATGAGATTTGCACCAGTTTACCAAGTCCAGCTTTTGAAATTCAATCAGGTGAAATTATGGTTATCCTTTTGTGAAAATAAGCAAAATAGAATCACAGACAAATAGGCATAAATTGATATGGTAAAGCATTTAAAAATGGATAGCTGTGCATTAAATCTTTGATACAAAATCATAATTCCATCTGTTAGTCTTGTCAGTTGTTGACCATCTTGAGTGGCCCTTTTCATATGTCATTTAATTCCATAATATTTATATAATCAATATTTTTCAGACATTGTTGTACCATTAGTTAAATAAGGTTAAAAATTCCAACTTTTTAAATTCCACTTTCGGCAGAACCTTGCATCCCACAGATCATGGTCGCCCACATCAACTGTGAAAATAACACCATCTCGGTGTTTTGGGATCCCAGCAATGGCTCAGAGTCATACTGTGTAACCGCACAAGGAATCAATGGACATCGGGCCTCCTGCAATACAACAGGCACTGAATGTGAGGTCTCTGATGTGTACTGTGGACTGAACTACTATATAACTGTAGAGGCAATCCGCATGGAGTGTAACAGCGCACAAAGCTCTGCTTTTACAGTTAAAACAGGTAATTCATGTGAAGTATATAGAATCATATCTATGATTATTTGGAGTGTTGCCCTTTGATGTATCCTCAGTCTATACTTATGGATGTTCTCGTTGCAGTACCATGTGTGCCCCAGAATGTTGACGCTCACATGGACTGTGATGCTGGACATATGTCGGTCTCCTGGGAGTTCAGTGAAGGTGCAATATCATACATGGCTACTGCAGAAGGGAGCAACGTGCAGCAATGCAGTGCCAATGATACACTGTGTGATATCACCGACCTGTACTGTGGAGAGATCTACACCCTCTCAGTTTATGCCATTGATGACACCTGTGACAGTGTTGAAAGTCCTTCCATCACAAGGAGAACAGGTAAATGCAGAGGTGTTTCCTGAATCATTAATTGCTCCATCAGTCATATCATTACTGAATTCTGCACTTTCTAAAATATTCTTCACCTGAAAATCCATTTGCTTAAAGATTTCATTAGTTCTCTACAGAGACAGAAATGTAGAAACAGAGAAACATAGAAACGGGTAGGCCATTCGGCCCTTCGAACCATTCAATGTCATCATGGCTGATCATCCAAAATCAGTACCGCGTTCCTGCCTTCTCCCCATATCTCTTGATTCCGTTAGCCCTAAGAGCTAAATCTCTCTCTTGAAAACATCCAGTGAATTGGACTCCACTGCCTTCCACAATTTCACAACTATATACCTATGTACAAATGGTCCTAGGTTTGGCAAAAGACCAGTTTGCCAAACAAGCCTGCCCCACCCTTCATCCATTATTTTTCCTTTTTTAAGTTTCGTGCATCCCACAGAATCTCGATGTCCAGTTGGACTGTGACACGAACTATGCTTCTGTGCTGTGGAGCCACACTAAAGGTGCAGTGTCTTACTCCGCCACAGCAGAAGGAAGCAATGGGCACGTGACTGCCTGTGAGACAGTCAATATAGAATGTCAAAAACCCAGCCTACACTGTGGACAGGAGTATAATGTAACTCTGACAGTACTGGACGGTGGGTGTGACAACTCACAAAGCTCTCAGATTGTATTGAACACTGGTAGGTCTCTTGCGCAGAACAGACTTATTTAATGTTAACACGTTGTATTTTTAAACATAATTTGAGCAAAGTTGAGGGACTGAGTTTGTTTTTTGCTCAAGACTCCAGCATCTCCACATTGTGTCCCCAATGGTAACTTTATCTGTATGCACATTTAGTTTAACAATCTATTATAGAATAGCCAACATTTGTTCTGGAGTAGGGAACATGGATATTTGACAGCATTGGGAGAAGTCCTGACTGAAGGCAATTTATAAGGTGCAGAATTTCAGAGAAGCTGCTGGTGAAAGCAATTTCAAAAGTGATCTCCACAGCAGTTCCTTGTTGGCTGAAGCCACTGCCACCAAAGACAGTGCAGAAGAAGAAGCTGGTGCTGCAAAGATGCGCAAATTGCCGTGAGGGAGAAAGGAATGCAGAAATATACAACGATACGCTACGATACGATAGAACTTTATTTATCCCAGGAGGGAAATTGATCTGCCCACAGTCATAAAAACTCAAATACATGAAACATGAAATTAAAGTGAAGAGTGGAAAGGATTGGGGATGTATCTTGGTGGAACCAGGCTATTGGTGAAGGTACTCCTCGGGTTGACCAGTGTGTCAAGGCGGGGGTGAGCTGTATTGTCCAGGATGCTCTGCAGTTTGAGGAGATTCCTCCCCTCCAAGACTGATGTTCAATAGTTCAATGGTACTTCATTATCACATGTACCTAGGTAAAGTGAATTCTTTTTTTGCATACATTTCAGTGCCAATCCTACTATACATTGGGCTAAATCATACTAAGTAGGAGAGTGTAGGGTAGTAGACCACACTGAGTACACAAGAGCCACCACGTTTTAGACACCATCTTGTACACTTCCTGATGCCTGAAGACAGTGACGGTAATCTGCGATAAAGAACAAGAAATGTGCCTTATGCTCCTGTCCCACTTAGGCGATTTTTTTAGGCAACTAGGCTGTCGCCACATGGTCACCGGGGTGTCACCTATATGGTCGTGAGTCGTCTCCTCAGTCGCCCAAAGAATCGTAGCGTTTTTCTGGTACCGCTGGATTTTGAAATGTTCAAACCTTTTTGGCGACAGTCGGCGACAGTTGGCAACGCCAATGAGCGTAGCTTGACTTCTCCTGACGTAGGTGCTGTCGTAGGTTGTCTCCAGGATAACGTAGGTTGCCGCCAGTGCTGACTTCGGTGCTGACGTACATCAACTAGCGACAGGTACCGACGACTAAATTGTCGGTAGCTTGCTGTAGCTTGACCTCGACTAGGTGGTACGTTGTTGTAGACATTGTTGTAGACATTGTCGTGGGGGGGGGGGGGTCCAGTCACCGGTTTTTCGGGCACCAGCTACAACCAGTCGCCAGCAGTCACCAATAAAATCGCCTAAGTGGGACAGGCCTGTAATGCAGTATAGAAATAAGAAACGGTAAACAAGAAGTGTTTTCTGAAGTAGGATTGAGTGAGATCATGGTAGGAATTGAAATAATATGAATGCAGGGCAGTCATTTATATAGCAGCTGTTATGGACTCGGAAATTCATGGAGAGTGAGTTTTGAGGTGCAATGTTTAGTTTAGGGTGGCACAGTGACAAAGTGGTAGAGTTGCTGCCTTACAGCACCGTAGACTGTAACACAGAGACTGCTCGATCCTGACTTCTGGTGCTGGCTGTACGGAGTTTGTACGTTTACTATGTGCTCCGGTTTCCTACCATATTCCAAAGACATACAGGTTTGTAAGTTAATTGGCTTTGTATAATTGTCTCTAGTGTGTGGGATAGTGTTAGTGTACGGAGTGATCGCTGATCAGCACGTACTTGGTGGGCCGAAGGGCCTGTTTCTACGCTGAATGTCTAAAGTCTTTAGTTTAGAGGTACAGCATGGAAACAGGCCCTTCGTTCCACCGAGTGCACGCTGACCATCGATCGCCTGTTCACACTGATTCTAGGTTCTCCCTCTATTCTCATCCACTCCTTCAACACCAGGGGGAATTTACAGGCGCCAATTACCTAACCCACACATCTTTGGGATGTGGGAGGAAACCGGAGCACCCGGGGGAAACTCACATGGTCACAGGGTGAAGGTGCAAACTCCACACAGACAGCACCCGAGGTCAGGATCGAACCCAGGTCTCCGGCCCTATGAGGCTCTACCGGGTATGCCACTGCGCCACACGATATGTTCTGAGTAGGATTATGTATAAACATTGTAAGCTATGTTTCTGAGATGGAGATTCGTTGAGAAGGATGGATGATAGGAAGTTTGTGTGATAATGCGTGGAATTGCACTCTGCTCTTGGACACAGTAAGATAGGGATGTTGCTTGAAAAGGGGCTATGCTTAAAAATAATTGTTTGATCGCGTATTTTCATTGAAGCAGGCATATTCAGTATTCACAGCGTGAGTAACTCTATAAGGTTTGGAAATGAAAATGGAGAGTTGAACCAAAAATGAATTTCAGTTTCAGGCCTCAAGGCCCTTCCTATCGACCCTTCTTGCTCTGGGATAAGAGCAGCTTTCTACTGAGGCCCATCTTCCATTTAGCCCTCAGTAATTCACTCGCAAAACTGGAACAGCAGAGATTTTCAATCTTTTGAAGATGGAGTTCGTCCAGGAAAATGTGCCTTACAATGCATAGAAATTTGATATTCATGCTCATTTAGAGATTACAAAAGTTGTTGAGAGTTATTTAAAAAAAAAAAGTAGTAATCTTTGCAAAATTAGCAAGTTGGACAGTTAAAAAATAGTCCCAGTTAAAGTCATTTTCCTGTCACCAGAATGAATAGAATTCTAAGATGTAAGCTGAAACTACTTATGGTAAACAGAAGGTATCAATATGGAAATTCTTCTTCGAGTCCGTTGTATCTCAGATATCGTTCTGCCAGTATCTGGCGCAGGTCACAGCTGGTCGGGTCGGTTCTGCCAGGTCCTGGGGGCTGCACTGGTGGGCGGCGTCACACTCCAGTAAGTGGGACATTGTCTGTGCTGCTCCACAGCTGCATGTGTCTTCTGCCTGGTAGTTCCATGCTTTCATAAGTGCTTTGCACCTCCCCTGCTCCACTCGTAATCTGTTGAGGGTCTTCCAGGTTGGCCATGGGAGGTCGTGCCGGCTGGCGAGGCATTCAGTCGGAGTGATTCCTCTCTCCATCCAGTCGTGGGCTCGTGTGTTGAGCTGGTTCCATTCATCTTTCCAGATGTTGGTCCTTGCTGTTTCTTTGGTTGTCTGGAGAGGTGGGACTGTCTGCAAGAAACTGGCTCTGGATTTCAGTCGGGGTGGAGGTGCTGTGTGTCCGTGCAGGAGGTGCCTGATATCGATCTCCTGTGCTCTCCGCTCGTCTTGGGTGATGATGGATCGTCTGATATGGGGGGGGGGGGCAATACCAGCTAGGGCGTAGAGGCACAGGACTGACGTTGTCTTTGTGCATCCCGTGATAATGCTGCAGGTGCCGTTGAGGGCTGTGTCAACCAGTTTGGTGTGGTGGGAGCGGCTCCAGCTTGAGCACACGTATTCAGCTGTGGAGAAGCACAGGGCTAGGGCAGTTGCACGGATGGAAATGCTCTGTTTTAAAAATCCAGACGACAGTCAAATATGTGATGGTGCTATGTTCCTTGAAAGAAGCTATAAAAATGAATTCAAAATGAAATATTCCTTGCACTAATTTGTTGTTTCTGTACTTTGCAGCACCTTGTGCACCAGAGGACATCTCCACCAGTCTGAACTGTGACACCAAGAGTACATCAGTGGCCTGGGAGGAGAGTGATGGGGCGATGTGGTACATTACAACAGCAGAAGGACAAGATGGACACATTTCACTGTGTAACACAACGGGGACAAGCTGTGATTTCATGGACCTGCACTGCAGTCAAACGTACTCAATAACTGTTACAGCGATGGACAGTTACTGTCAGAGTGTAAACACTTCCGTTTTTGAAGCTGAAACAGGTATAAAACCTTTTTTTTTAACTCTGATGGGAGGAAATGGTTTTCCTGCTCCAGTGGAAAAGGTGTCTTCTGTCATTTGAAACAGGCCCTTCGGCCCACCGAGTCCATGCCAACCAGCAAACCCCGCACATTAACACACTAGGGACAATTTGAACATATCAAACCAATTTGCCTACAAACCTGTATGTCTTTGGCGTGTGGGAGGAAACCAAACATCTCAGAGAAAATCCATGCAGTCAAGGGGAGAACGTACAAACTCTGTACAGACAGCGCCCATAGTAGGGATTGAACCCGGGTCTCTGGCCCTGCAAGAGCTGTAAGGCAGCAACTCTACCTCTGCGCCACCGTGTCGCACTTCTGTATTGGGAAAGTTAAAATCCCCCACTATGACTACTTTATTTGCCTCACAGATGCCTGCAATCTCTCGGCATATTTGCTCCTCCAATTCCCACTCTGACTGTTTGGAGGCCTGTAGCACACTCCCAACAAGGTGATCATCCCCTTTTTATTTCTTAGCTGCACCCATACAGGAACAAGATGTACAGGTTCAAGGTGAGAGGGCAAAGATTTAATAGGAACCTGAGAGGTAACAGAGGGATGTGGTGGAACCCACTGCCAGAGATAATATTTGGGGCAGGTACAATAACAAAACTTAAAACATTTGGAGAAGCAAAAGGAAGCAAATGTAAGGTTTAGAAAGGTAGAATCAGACAGGGCCTTAAAATTAGAAGGGCAACTAGAAGGGGCAAAAGAGGCCATGATCTTGGGGCACAAATCCATAGCTCATTGAACATGGCTATACTAGTACATGGAACTCTAAAGAAGGTATGTGATATGCTTGCCTTCATAGGTTGAGGTTTTTGAAAATGTCAGGATGTCATAATGCAGCATTAGAAGACTTTGGTTAAGCCACATTTGGAATATTGCATGCTGTTCTGGTAACCCCATTACAGGAAGGACTTGGTGGCTTTGAAAAAGGAGCAGAGGAGGTTTACTAGAGTGTGACCCGGATTACCGGGTATTAGCTAGAGGGAGAAGTTGGACAGACTTAGATCATTTTCTCTGGATGGCCAAAGGTGCGGAGAGACCTCATTGAAGTATATAGAATTATTAGAGGCATAGAGTAGACACCACAACCAGAATCGTTTTCCCTGGGTAGAAAAATCAAATGCTAGAGCAAATAGTTTAGTTTACTTTTGAATTTAGAGAAACAGTGTGGAAGCAGGCCCATCGGCATATTGAGATGAGGATTTACTCGTGTTGGAAGGCAATGTGATAATTAGGGACAATCAGTCTCTAATAATTAGGGACATACAGTCGGAAGAGGTATTTCCAATGTTTCACCTCCTCCAAACTCATCTACTGCATCCGGTGTTCCCGATGTGGCCTCCTGTACATCAGTGAGACCAAGTGTAGACTCGGCGACCGTCTTGCATAACACTTGCGCTCGGTCCTCTAGGGCCTACTGGATCTACCGCTTGCTAACCACTAGCGTTACGTCTCTTCCTATTCCCATACTGACTTTTCTGTCCTGGGTCTCCTCCATTACCAGTGTGTGGTCGCATGCAAACTGGAGAAACATCACCTCGTATTCCACTTGGATAGTTTACAACCCAACAATATGAACATTGAATTATCCAAATTTAGTTAACTGCAAGCCCCCTTCCCCCTTATTCCCCCAGCCCCTTTTCTTTCCCCACCCCCTCTCTCCGTTCCCTACCTGGTCTTGCATCTACTACTCTCCTTCCCCCCTACCTACATTCCTTCCTCTAGCTTCACAATTCATAACTTCAGTGTTATGTCTCGCAGCTGTCTTTTCATCTCTGGCCTTTGTCCGCCATCTGCCTTTCAATCAACCTCCCCCCCGCCCCCCCCCCCCCCCCTCCCCACCTCTGTTCACCTATTGATTGTTAGGCTTTGCCCTGTCCCTCCACTCTTACCCCCCCCCCCCCCCCCACCACCCCCACAATCAGTCTGAAGATGGGGGTACCGACTCGTAACATCACTTCTGTATGTTCTCCAGAGATGCTGCCTGAGCTGCTGAGTTACTCCAGCACTCTGTGTCTCTTTTAGCTTAGATGGGGAACTTGGTTACAATTGACCAGTTGGGTTCTTGGCCATTTTTCCATCTGCATGATGCTGTGATGACTTGTTTATTTTTCTTCCTCTCCAAGTGCTTTTTCCCCTCAGAACGTTCAAGTTGATTGTCCCACCATCACTGCCTTTGTAGCTTTGGAGACGAGTAAAAGTGTATCTTCTGTTCCGTATATCGAAGAATATAATTGAGTCTGAAGAAGGGTCTCGATCTGAAACGTCACCCATTCCTTCTATCCGGAGATGTTGCCTGTCCTGCTGAGTTACTCCAGCATTTTGTGTCTATCTTCGGTGTAAACCGTACACAATACAATTGAAATGCCTTACTACTATCATTAATTAATGATTAGTTTATCTTTCTTCCTTTCCAAAGCCCCTTGTCCCCCTCAGAACGTACAAGCTGATTGTGCTGCCGTCACTGCCTCTGTAACATGGGAGCTGAGTAATCTCACAGTGTGGTACACTGCAACAGCGGAGGGCAGCGATGGACACACGGCCACTTGTACCACGTCCAACACAAACTGTCTAATCCCAGATCTTCACTGCAGCCAAACGTACAGCATCTCCGTGCTCGCATTTGGTGAAACCTGCAGCAGTCTCCAAAGCTCACGTTCTGAAATTCATACAGGTAATAAAGAAGGAAAGAATACCTCTTCATATAACACCTTTAATCTTTGAAGGATATCTTGAGACATTTCACAATGAAGAGATTGTTTCTAATTTGGTTACCCTGGAGAAAGCTAATCTGTTAAACACTATGAGGTCTCATAAAACACTAATCTGTATGGAGAGGGCAGTAAGGTAGCAATCCTCAAGTGAGGCAACTACCAACACTTCTTTAGAAATGCTACCTACAAGCACATCAAGCATCCAAGGCATGGCAAACAGCATGACTCCCACTCCTTCAACCTGTGTGTTGCAAATGCTAAATTGCCAAATGACACAGGGTGGAGAAGAGATACAACTGAATTCTGGGATGTTGTTCAGGCCTATGAGGCAATGTCATGTTAGTGCAGAGAGAGGCCCTTGTTCAGCAGGTGCCCACTGCTTTTGCCAGTGACTCCGCTGGCTCAAAATCGATCCAATATTTGGATATGTTTACTTGAAGGAGTATCTAATATTGAAGGAGTATCTGATCTTCAAACATTCAGGCATAGATCCACTGCACCAAGCAACAAGATTGGAAATGGCAAGTTTGTTGTCTTGGAACAGTCAGTCATCAGCATGATACACTGGTGGTCCTAGAGATAGTGGCAGGGTTTTAGTCCGATACTGGATTTCAGTTACGGTAATGATTTCATCCCTGGTACGGCAACTTTCTTCAATCCCTGTATTTTTTAGCAATTCCCTCTGGTGCGATCAGAATCTTCCTCTTCCTGTCAGGCCTCATTGATCAAGATTCAACACTCGGAGAAATCAGTGGGACACCTTGGATTTAAATTAAATGCTGAACTTAGGGCATCACTTATTTGTATCTAATGTGGTTGCATTGAGTAGACCTATGTGAATAACATGGTAACTGCTTTCCTGAAGCCATTTGACCTTTGAGAGATGTTGGCAAGCAATATCTGTGCCCTTGGATTTTAATGTTTATATTTCCTCTTCTACAGCACCTTGTGCCCCAGATGAAATCGTTGCCAACGTGGATTGTACCTCCAATAGAGTGGTGGTATCTTGGGGAAGAACTGATGGGGCACTCTCATACGATGTAACAGCTGAAGGAAGTGATGGGGACACACACTCAGACAACACCACCGACGCACGCTATGAAATGCTGGATTTACACTGTGGACAATCCTATAACGTAACCGTAACAACTCTGAGTTACAGCCGGCACGGCGTTTCAAGCACTTCTGTACAAATACAAACTGGTAAATAATATCCATCAAGGAATAATTTTGATATTTAGATAATTAATACAAGCAGCAAGAGAACTGATATTAATTTACATTTTCTAAATAGCACCCTGCATTCCTGAGAATCTCACAGCTGAGCTGAATTGTGAATTGAATACAATATCTTTCTGGTGGGATGAAGCTGATGGAGCAAAGTTGTACACGGTGACTGTTCGAGACAGTCAAAGAGAAACAGCTTCATTCAACACAAGTGACACAAGGGCTCACACCCAAAAGTTGCAGTGTGGTGAATATTATACAATCTCTGTGCTAGCAACAGATGATATCTGCAGGAGGCCCCAGACAGCAGTGGTGAATGTACATGCAGGTAAAACTTTTGAAAGTGTCATCAACTGAAGTGTGAGATTTCATTAGCAATATTCAAATAAGTTGTTTATTAATATTATTAAACGTTCTTTTGCCACATATTGTTTTGTGAATGCTGCAGATCAATTTTATAATACTTTATTGCCCTAAAAATATTTATCTAATTCTCTCGAAAAACTTACCATAGAATTTTCTTCAACTTCCATTCACGGCCTTACCTCACTCTCATGATGTAAAGATTCAACTGACTTCACATACACTTCTTTGCCATTTATCAAATGTATCCATTCTCTGGTTGTCATCCCCCTCCCAGTAGAAATGTACCTTGTTTAGTTTAGTTTAGTTAGCTTAGAGATACTTCATGGAAACAGGCCCTTCACCCCACCAAGTCCACACCGACCACTGATCACCCATTTGCACTACTTCTATGTTATCCCACTACACATTAGGGACAATTTATGGAGGCTTATTAACCTATAAACCCAAATGTCTTCATTCAAGCAAAATCATTCAAATGCATTCAACTTGACTTTCACTGTCCTAAAGAGAACCATATTGTCTTCTCCAGCAACTCCATAGAACTGAATTCCCTCACCCTGGATATTACTTCAGTAACTTCTGCATCTTCTCCTGGACCCTGTAAACCTTCTTTAATCTTGAAATGGATACAACACTCCAGTTATGGCAGATCCTATAATTTATATAGATTCACTACCTTCTTTGCTTTTATACTCTGAATTCCTCTGTTATTGAATCATTCTTCAATATATATTTTTATTTCTGATAATTATTGACTTTTCATAACTTCGTTCATCGGTTTCTTTATTCACTTACGGTTGGTCCGACTTAATTTAATTTAATCTAATTTAATTCTCAATTTTATTTACAGTCGCTTGTGATCCTCATAATGTTAAAGTACAACTGGATTGCAACGTCAATACAGCATTGGTAATATGGGACTCTGGTAAAGGAGCACTGTGGTACACTGCCATTGCGGAAGGTGCTGATGGGAACAACGTCTCGTGCAGCACATCAGAAACATCCTGTAGAACACCCGTGTTACTCTGTGGCCAGTTATATTCTGTACATGTTGTAGCATCGGACAGGAGTTGTAACCACTCTGTGAGTTCTTCAACTGAAATTCAGACAGGTAACTCATTATTTCATGTCATGCTATCCAGAAGTATAAGAGTTTATCATTTATATGCACCATTATGTTACTTCAATACGTTGACAAATGGTGGTTAAATTGACGAATTTGATATCTGGAGGCGTATCCACTGATTTTGGAGACATACAGTAGATTTGAATTTCACCGAAACAGCTTGGGAATTCAGTTTAGTTAAAGGTTACAGTGGAAGTGGTCACTAGGGACAATTTACAATAGCCAATTAAACAAGAATCATGCACATCTTTGGAGTGTGGGAGGAAACCAGAGCACCTGGAGAAAGCCCACGCAGTCACAGGTAGAACACACAGACTTCGTACCGACAGCACCAGTAGTCAGGATCAAACCTGGGTCTCTGGCGCTGTAAGGCAGCAACTCTACCGCTGTGCCACAGTATTAAACTTAAATTCAAGTCAGTGAATAAAAGCAGAATAAATATATGGTGTTATTTTTATCCTTTTTTTGGCAAAATAAACCTGGTCACTTTAAGGATAGGAACCTGCCAACTTTACTCTCTCAGGTCTGTTTGGTTCATTCTTAACGGCCCTCTGAAAAGGCAAAGTCCCTCAGTTGGTAAGATTTTAGAGTCCATTATAAAGGATGAGGTTTCTGAGTACTAAGAAACTCATGATAAATAGGCCGAAGTCAGCATGGTTTTGTGACAGGGAGATCATGCCTGATGAACCTGTTGGAATTCTTTGACGAAATAACTAACAGGACAAATTAGTGGATATTGTTCACCTGGATTTTCAGAAAGCCTTTGATAAAATGCCACACGTGAGGCTGCTAAAGAAGATGAGAGCCCATGGTATTGGAAGGATATATACTCATGTGGATAGCAGGTCGGCTGGATGGCAGAAGGCAAAGGGTGGCCATATCCATGCCCTCCAGAGATGCCCCTGACCTTCCCTGAGTTACTCCAGCATTTGTGTTTAAGTGTAAGAAGGAATTGCAGTTGCTGGTTTAAACCAAAGATAGACACAAAAAGCTGGAGTATCGCAGCGGGACAGGCAGCATCGCTGGAGCAAAGGAATGGGTGGTGTTTCGTATCGAGAAGGGTCTGAAGAAGGGTCTCGAAGCAAATCGTCACCCTTTCCTTCGCTTCAGAGAAGCTGCCTGTCCCGCTCAGTTACTCCAGCTTTTTGAGTCTATCTTTGTGTTTTACAGTAAGTGTTGAACAACAAGCACATCTTTAGCTGTACGCCGTCAATCCTTATTGTAAATGTAGCCTCACAGTAATCTATCTATGTTACTAAAAGTCTGATCTTGACCGCTTTTGGCTCGCTGTGCTGTGATTTCCGAGAGAACGCCGCCACCTACGGCCATCATTTTTGGCGACCTCGCTCAGAGCCCCCCTCCGCCTTTCTGGACCGGAGGATTTTTCCCATCAATGAAAAATCAGAGATATTTTAATGTTTTAAAATTGTTTGCCATTCTCTCTGCTGCCCCTGCTGGTGGGAGGGGGGAGGGACTATAAAACACGGAAGTGGTGTGCCTCACTCAGTCTCTGCAAGATGGAGGAAGTGAGAGTGTCGCGTCTCTCTGAATAACACTAAACATATGTCTACTCAACTATAAGTGCCAAAGTGGTTTGAAAATGAAAATATGGTTGGTTTCAAGTAAAAATGCACTGCAAATGGCTGTTTGGGTTGAAGTAAAAATGCACCGTAAATGGCTGTTTGGGGTGGTTTGGGTTAAAGTAGAAATGCACTGCAAATGGCTGTTGGGGTTGGGTTGAAGTAGAAATGCACTGCAAATGGCTGTTTCTGGGGGTTTGGGTTGAAGTAGAAATGCACTGCAAATGGCAGTTTGGGGGGGGTTTGGGTTGAAGTAGAAATGCACTGCAAATGGCAGTTTGGGGGGGGGGGGTTGGGTTGAAGTAGAAATGCACTGCAAATGGCTGTTCGGGGGGGGTTTGGGTTGAAGTGAAAATGCACTGCAAATGGCTTTTTGGGGGGTTTTGGGTTGGTGAATATGCACTGCAAATGGCTGTTTGGGTGGTTCGGGTTGAAGTGAAAATGCACTGCAAATGGCTGTTTGGCTAAACCTGACAACTTCCTGTTTGCACTATATTAAATTTATATAAAACGCTACCACTGACGGCTGTGACTTTTCGCCATCTTACTCACTCCCCCTCAGCTCATCAGGTGCAGAGGATTCTTCCCATCAATTAATAATAAAAGTGTTATTAGTGTTTAAAAAATTTTGCGAATCTCTCTCCTGTGGATCACGCCATGAAGGCCACACCTTTTCTGGTGGGGGGGGAAGGGATTATAAAACCCGGCTGTGTGGGTGTGGCTCAAGTCTCTGCATGATGGGGGAGGGAGAGGTCATAACTCTGAGCTGTGAATCAACTGAACGCACTGAATGTTGACTGAACTGTGAGTGTGGTGTTTTGTGTGGTTTTATGGTGGTTTTACCCTGCTTGAAATGGTATGAAACTGCATTTAACCATATAACAATTACAGCACGGAAACAGGCCATCTCGGCCCTTCAAGTCCGTGCCGAACAACTTTTTTCCCTTAGTCCCACCTGCCTGCACTCATACCATAACCCTCCATACCCTTCTCATCCATATGCCTATCCAATTTATTTTTAAATGATACCAACGAACCTGCCGCCACCACTTCCACTGGAAGCTCATTCCACACCGCTACCACTCTCTGAGTAAAGAAGTTCCCCCTCATGTTACCCCTAAACCTCTGTCCCTTAATTCTAAAGTCATGTCCTCTTGTTCGAATCTTCCCTATTCTCAAAGGGAAAAGCTTGTCCACATCAACTCTGTCTATCCCTCTCATCATTTTAAAGACCTCTATCAAGTCCCCCCTTAACCTTCTGCGCTCCAGAGAATAAAGACCTAACTTATTCAACCTATCTCTGTAACTTAGCTGTTGAAACCCAGGCAACATTCTAGTAAATCTCCTCTGTACCCATTTGAATGTGTTGTTGTTGCACCCTGCATGAAATAGTATGAAACTGCATTTGAATTTGGTGGCCTTGCACCCTGCTTGAAGTGGTATCAAACTGCACTCAAATTTTGTGGCCTTGCACCCTGCTCGAAGAGGTAAGAAACTGCACTTGAATTTGGTGGCCTTGCACCCTGCTTGAAATGGTAGGAAAATGGATTTGAATTTGGTGGCCTTGCATCCTGCTTGAAATGGTAGGAAAATGGATTTGAATTTGGTGGCCTTGCACTCTGCTTGAAATGGAATTTCAAGGAATAGCCATGAGTCAACTGCCAGCCCACCAGTCGTGAGTGAGCTGCCAGCACATCATGCTTGAGGGACTGAGCTGCCACCCCAAGAATCCATTTCGCCCACAATGTCCATACTAGCCCTCTGGAGACCAGTAGTCCCTGCAGCCAACAACACCCATACCTGCGGTCCAGAAAGGTTCCCCCCTCCTCCCCCCCCCCCCCCCCCCCCATCCCACCCCCCCACTGGCCACCAATATTGGAATTGGTGGAGAGATGGAATATTGCATCGGGGGACCAGCCTTCCCATGGGACCCAACGGATTTGGGAACTTTAGAATATCTGAGAAGAGTTGGAATCTCTGATGCCACAAATACTTTTTCCAGGCTATTAGAAATAACTACGTATAACATTTTCTCTCAATTTGAAATTGCATGTTCAGATTTGTGAATTTAAGTATAAGACCGACAATCTTTACCCAGTTTTTTAAATATTTCTTCAGCTCCCTGCAGTCCCCAGAATGTAAGTGCTGATTTGGACTGTACAACACGCACGACATCAGTGTGGTGGGAGCAGAGTGAAGGTGCAATGTTCTACACGGCCATGGCAGAAGGAATAGAAGGAGACTGGTACTCGTGCAACACAAGCGAAGCAAACTGTGAGATCCTAGGCCTCCCATGTGGCCAGTGGTACAATGTAACTGTGTTAGCAATGGACGAGAATTGCACCAGTTTACCAAGTTCGGCTGTAGAAATTCAAACAGGTAAAATTACATTTTAATTATGCGAAAACCAGAAAATAACCAATCGTCAGGAATGATTTAGATTATTATAAAACTGCATATTAATAATCATGATAACTACTACTAATAATCTGTTATAATTGTAGTGTAAATATACATAGCCAAAACACAGCCATAATTGATGTTTGGGATCCAAGATGCAATATGGAGATTCAACAGCATTACTTTTGTGATGTTGAGGTTGTGGGAGTTTTTCAGCTGAGAGCTAACAGATTATTGCTGTTATGTTCATATGTTTTTCCCTTTGGGAAAATGTAGTGAAAGTACTCGCAATCTAATTAAGATTAGTATGAGTACGAGTTCCTTGTGATAAACAAGTAGAAAGGACAGTACGTAGTTTTATGTGCTGCTAGTCCTCAAATTTCTACCTCAAATACAGAATGGATTATTTCTCTTCACCTCATTGCTCAAGTTAGCTGGCCCATTCCTCCGCAGTTTGTTGTAAGATTTAATATTGTGTAACTTTTAGCAATAGAACTGCAATATTAAATCCACAATTATTTATGGATTATTTTTTGATGCTTTCTCAAATGTGCAGTGCCTTGTATCCCACAAAATACGGTCGCCCACATCAACTGTGAAAATAACACCCTATCAGTGTTTTGGGATCCCAGCAATGGCTCAGAGTCATACCATGTAACAGCACAAGGAATCAATGGACATTGGGCCTCCTGCAATACAACAGGCACTGAATGTGAGGTCTCTGATGTGCACTGTGGACTGAACTACTATATAACTGTAGAGGCAATCCGCATGGAGTGTAACAGCTCACAAAGCTCTGCTGTGACAGTTAAAACAGGTAATTTGTGTGGTTTATAGAATCATATCTATAATTTCTATATGTTATTTGGAGTGTTGCCTTTGATGTATCCTCAGTCTATACTTATGAATGTTCTCGTTGCAGTACCGTGTGTGCCCCAGAATGTTGACGCTCACATGGACTGTGATGCTGGACATATGTCGGTCTCCTGGGAGTTCAGTGAGGGTGCAATATCATACATGGCTACTGCAGAAGGGAGCAACGTGCAGCAATGCAGTGCCAATGATACACTGTGTGATATCACCGACCTGTACTGTGGAGAGACCTACACCCTCTCAGTTTATGCCATTGATGACACCTGTGACAGTTCTGAAAGTCCTTCCATCACAAGGAGAACAGGTAAATGCTGAGCAGTACAATCTCCTGAATCACTAGTTTCTCTATCAGATTACCAACATCAAATTCTGCACTGGCTAAAACGCTGTTCTCCTAAAAACACATTAGCTTGAAGATAAGGCACTCCGTACGTCCACGACAATGATAGGAATAAACAGATAAAAATAGAATCATAGAAACATAGAAAATAGGTGCAGGAGGAGGCCATTCGGCCCTTCGAACCAGCACCGCCATTCAATATGATCATGGCTGATCATCCGCTATCAATAACCCGTGCCTGCCTACTCCCCATATCCCTTGACTCCACTAGCCCCTAGGGCTCTATCCAACTCTCTCTTAAATCCATCCAGTGATTTGGGATCCACTGCCCTCTGTGGCAAGGAATTCCATAAATTCACAAATCTCTGGGTAAAAAAGTTCGTTCTCAGCTCAGTCTTAAATGACCTCCCCTTTATTCTAAGACTGTGGCCCCTGGTTCTGGATTCACCCAACATTGGGAACATTTTTCCTGCAATAAATGCCAGGAGAAGACTCTTTGACTGACCAAGTCCACCAAACGCTGATGAAATAGTGCTCTTCATCTCTTCTCTTTGTTCTTTCAGCCTCGTGCATCCCACAGAATGTCCATGTCCAGTTGGACTGTGACACAAACGATGCCTCAGTGCTGTGGAGCCACACTAAAGGTGCAGTGTCTTATTTTGCCACGGCAGAAGGAAGTGATGGGCACACAGTTTCCTGTGAGACGGATAATAGAGAATGTCCGATAACTAACCTACAATGTGGACAGGAGTATAATGTAACTCTGACGGCACGGGACGGTGTGTGTGACAACTCACAAAGCGCTCCGATTGTATTCCACACTGGTAAGTCTCTTGTCTGGAATGGATAAACTTAATATTAAGGCAACATATTCCCAGTAGTAATTTGAGCAAAAGACTAACTGCTGGTGGGGCTGAATGGGTCAGGCAGCATCTGTGGATGGAAATGAATGGGCAATGTTTCAGGAGGTCGTTCCATTTCCTCCCAGTTTTGAAATGTTGCCTGACCTACTGAGTACTTCCAGCAGTTTGTTTTTTGCTCAAGATTCCAGCGGTATCTCGTACCCCCAATGGTAACTTTATCCACATGCATTGGCAGGAACTGCAGATGCTGGTTTGCACCGGAGATAGACACAAAATGCTGGAGTAACTCAGCGGGACAGGCAGCATCTCTGGATAGAAGGAATGGGTGACGTTTTGGGTCGAGACCCTTCTTCAGATCTATATGCACATATATATATTTTTTTTTGTTTAATTTCTTTTATTAGAAGTAATCGATTTACAATATTGTAAACAGCTTTACAAACATCAACTTAATTCCAAATTTTTTTTAAATAACCCATTGAAAGTTATTATCTTCTATTTTTTAGGAAAAAAAGATAGAGATAGAGTAGTTTTAAATCAATAAGAGAGTGATTAAATAATAATTTGATTATATAAAAGAGAAAAAGAAAATAGAAAAAGGAAATAAAGTTAACAAAAAATGAAAAAATATTATATATATATATAAATGAAAAACAACCAAATATATTTTATCTAAAACTATTACAAATAATAGTATCAATGAAGACATGCTTTTTAATCCTAGTATAAAAATATGTTATTCTCATCAAGTCCCGCAGGGTACCCGTCAAGCTGTGTTGTCAAGAGCAGCTACTTCTCTAGGTACTGTATATATGGAGACCATATTTGTTCGAAAGAGTTACATTTGTCCAGTAGGACAAATCTGATTCTTTCGAATTGTAACGTCTCCAACATTTCTGCCGCCCACATTTTAATTGTGGGGGTTAAAGTTCCCTTCCAAAATTTCAATATTATTTTGTTCCCTTTTATCAAACAGTAATCAAAGAAATTTCTTTGATTTACTGTAAGGACCGAGTTTGAATCCAAAATTCCAAGTATTAATATCTTTGGGTCTGGATCCAATCTAATTTTAAGAACCTCAGAGATAACCTTAAGAATTTCTGTCCAGTAATGTTTCAATTTGGGACATGTAGCAAAACTGTGTGTTAAATTTGCTTCTAAATTCTTACATTTATCACAAATTGCAGAGAGATTGGGAAAGATACTATTTAATTTAGTTTTTGAGTAATGTAATCTATATAATACTTTGAATTGTATCAATGTATGTCTGGCATTTAACGAACACCGATGTATTTGCTGTAAACTTTCTTCCCAGATTTCTTTTGTTATGGATAACCCAATTTCTTTTTCCCATGCTTGCCGATATGTTTCAGTTGTTGGGTTCTCCTTATCCAAAATTATGTTATATATATATGCTATTAATTTTTCTGTATTTGGATGTAAATTAAACACATCATCTAATAATCCTGGTACTTTATTTTTGTAATCTTGTGTGTTGGTTTTTATATAATCTCTAATTTGTAAGTACCTAAACAAATGTTGCGGAGACAATCCGTAAATATCTTGTAACTCTTGAAATAAAATAAATTTTCCTTTTCTATAAAGGTGTTCTATCCTTTTAATTCCTAAATCATCCCAATGTCTAAACCCTCCATCCAATATAGAGGGTTTAAATAATGGGTTATTCATTATTGGTAGTCTAAGTGAAAGATTATCTAATTGTAAAGTCTTAACTATTTGTTTCCAAATACGTCTATTATTATAAATTATAGGGTTATCCCTATACATTTTTTTTTGTACTTCCTTTGGAGCAAAGAGAATCGAGCCTACCTTATAAGGTAAACAATCTTCCTTTTCCATCTTTAACCACATTGGTTCCTGATCCACATTTACCCACCAAAAATTCATATTCTTAATCTGAACTGCCCAAAAGTAATATAAAAAATTTGGAAGTGCTAATCCTCCATTTATCTTAGATTTACATAAATGTTTTTTACTTATTCTATGATTTTTATAATCCCAAATAAAACTATAAATAATATTATCTATTTTTTTTTTAAAAGTCTTTGGGAGAAAAAAAGGAATAGCCTGAAACAAATATAATAATTGTGGTAAAAACACCATCTTTATAGCATTTATTCTACCAATCATGGATATAGGAAGTGTTTTCCAATACAGAATTTTTTTTTTAAGTTTATCTAATAATAGAGGGTAATTAGATTTAATTAGCGAATTATAAGATTTAGTTACATTAATTCCTAAATATTTAAATTTGTCTTTAACTAATTTTAATGGATATTGTTGCAATATGTTTAAATTAATTCCTGTTATAGGCATAATATCACTTTTGTTCCAATTAATCCTAAATCCTGAAAATGTACCAAATTTAGTTATAACATTAAACAGCTTTGGTATACTAATTTCCGGTTTTGTAATATAAATCAACACGTCATCTGCATATAAAGATATTTTGTTGGTTGTAGTGTCGGTATTATAGCACATATTATATGCACATATATTTTAACATTCTGTTGTAGAATATCCAAACCTCCTGGCTGAAATTAGGGAACACTAATATTTTATAGTGATTGGGAGAAGTTATGACTGAAGGCAAGTTACAAGATATCTCGTTTCAGAGAAGTAGCAAGTTAAAGGAATTTCAAAAGTGATCTCCACAGCAGTTCCTCATTGGTTGAAGCTACTGTCACCAAAGACGGTGCAGAAGAGGAAGCTGATGCTGCAAAGATGCACAGGTTGCTGTGAGTTTAGATGGTGTGTAGAAATATACAAGATGCCTGAAGACAGAGACGCTTTAGTTTAGTTTAATTTAGTTTAGAGATGCAGCACGGAAACAGGCCCTTCGGCCCACCGAGTCTGCGCCAACCAGCGATCCCCACACAAGTGGTTCTGGGTAACGTTACTTTTTCTGTGTCAGTTTGACTGAACAGACGCAAATTCTGTAAGATGTAAATCAAAACTGTAAGCACAGAAACAATAGGGAAGATTACAAAATAGATATTTGTGTTTTAAAAACCCCTAGTATAGTCAAATATGTGAAGGGATTTTATTTATTGAACAACCCTAAAGTTTATACGCTATAAACTTTATTCTAAAGTAACATTTATAATATAATAAAGTAACATTGAGTATTCAATACATTCCGTCCCTAATCACGGCCAGTTTGTTGTTTCTGTACCTTTCAGCAACTTGTGCACCAGAGGACATCTCCACCAGTCTGAACTGTGACACCAAGAGTACATCAGTGGCCTGGGAGGAGAGTGATGGGGCGATGTGGTACATTACAACAGCAGAAGGACAAGATGGACACATTTCACTGTGTAACACAACGGGGACAAGCTGTGATTTCATGGACCTGCACTGCAGTCAAACGTACTCAATAACTGTTACAGCGATGGACAGTTACTGTCAGAGTGTAAACACTTCAGTTATTGAAACTGAAACAGGTATAACAGTAATTTTTGAAAATTCTGACAGGAGGAAGTTACAACATCTGCAGTTTATTTGATTTTCAGTGATTGCCAGTGGTCTTGGTGGCCTGGATAATGGGAAACCTCCTTAAATTTAGAGTTAGTTTAGTTTACTTTAATTCAGGTTAGTTTACTATAGTTTATTTTAGTTTCCTTTAGAGATATGGAATGGAAACAGGCCCTTCAGCACATACTGATCATCAATCAACTGTTCACATTAGTTCTTTGTCATCCAACTTTTCCATCCACTACGCACATACTACAGCCACTGTATTGCTGAGGCCTATTAACCCAGAGTCCCACACATTTCTAGTATGTGGGTGGAAACTGGCGCACTCAGGGAAAACCCATTCTGTCACAGGAAGAACATGCAAACTCCACACAAACAATTCCTGAGGTCGGGATGGAACACACGTCTCTGGCGCTGTGAGGCAGCAGCTCCACCAGTGTCCACATTCTGCACCACCTTTAGTACTTTTTCGAATTTCTTTCAAATGTTTTTATTGTTCCTGCCTCAGCTACTTCCTCTTGTAGCTCATTCCATTACTCACCACCTTGTGTGAAAAGGTTGTCCCTCAGATTCCTATTAACTTTTCCCCCTCTCAAAAAGATTCTGTGTATTTAACTTATCTATTCCCTTCCCCTCCTGATATTATACACCCCTAAAACATCATCCCCTCAGCCACTTGTGCTCCAAGGAATAAAGTCCTAAACTGCACAACATCTCATCATTCATAAATTCTAGGAGCAGAATTAGACCATTCGGCCCATCATGTCTACTCCGCCTGTCAATCATGGCAGATCTATCAGTTGTTAGACTCACTGGCCTATAGTTCCCAGGCTTTTCCCTGCAGTGCTTCTTAAATAGAGGTACAACATTTGCCACCCTCTTGTCTTCCGGCACCTCACTCGTATTTAATGATGACTCATAAATCTCAGCCATGGCACCTGCAATTTTCTCTCTAGCTTCCCACAGTGTCCGCGGATATATCTGATCAGGCCCCGGAGATTTGTCTACCTTTACCCTCGTTAAAACCTTCAACACCTCCACGACCGTAACACTGATTGTGCTCAAGACACTTCCGTTGACTCCCCCAATTTCTCCAATTCTAATGTATTTCTCTGTGTTAAAAACAGAAAAGAAATACTAATTGAGGACCTTGCCCATCTCCTGTTGCTCCACACAGAATTGATCGCTTTGATTCCTGAGGGGGCCCCATTCACTATCTGGGTACACGATTTCCCCTCAAGTACTTATAATACCTCTTGGAATTATCCCTCAAATAGTCTGCCAGAGCTATCACCTGCCCCATTTTCCTTCCTGATCTTGCTGCCTTTGTAGCATTCTCCTCAGTTCCCGAAACTCCTCCAGGGTACACTTACTTTGTTTTGAGGCTAGATTAATTAAAATGATCACAAATTTGAACAATAGATATTTATTAATCCAAATGTGAAGAGAAATACATCCAAGGCACAGGTAAACAGTCATATACAAACTGGTATAGTTGATAAATATAGACAAAATCCAACTAGATCACGGAGCTGAGTTCCTGCTCCTGCCCAATATCCTGCATTCGCCACTGAAATGCCACAGTATTATCACTAATTCATCATCTGTATAGGAAGGAACTGCAGATCGCTAAACCAAAGATAGACACAAAAAGCTGGAGTAACTCAGCAGGACAGGCAGCATTTCTGGAGAGAAGGAATGGGTGACGCTTCGGGTCGAGACCCTTCTTCAGACCATTCATGATCTCTTGTTTCTCTTTCTTTCTCCCCAAAGCCCCTTGTCCCCCTCAGAACGTACAAGCTGATTGTGCTGCCGTCACTGCCTCTGTAACATGGGAGCTGAGTAATCTCACAGTGTGGTACACTGCAACAGCGGAGGGCAGCGATGGACACACGGCCACTTGTACCACATCCGACACAAACTGTCTAATCCCAGATCTTCACTGCAGCCAAACGTACAGCATCTCTGTGCTCGCATTTGGTGAAACCTGCAGCAGTCTCCAAAGCTCACGTTCTGAAATTCATACAGGTAACACAGAAAGAGAACATCTCTTCAGTAATATCATTCTTCTTTGAGGGATATCTTGAGACACAAATGAGCGATTGTTTCTGAAGTGTGGTTATCATAGAAGTTATAGTAAACTGTGCAGCTTAGTTCAATACTCTGAGGTCTCATAAGCGGCCATTGAATTGGCTTTTGGCGCTGTGAGACAGATACACTCCCGCTACCCCTGCATATATCTGCATCAAACGCCGTTAGCCATTCCTCAGCCCACTTGTCCAGCTGATCACAAGCATATTGTAATTGTTGACAACCATCTTCACTATCTACGATACCAGCCTCTTTAGTGTCATCTATAAAGTTACTAATCCTGCTGTGTACATTCTCATCCTAATCACTGATATAAACAGCAAAGAGCGATGGGCACAGCACTGAACCGTGAGGCACAGTGATCATCACAGGCCTCCGGTCCAAAAGCGCCTTTCCACCACCACCCTCTGCTTCCTTCCATGAAGCCAATTCTGTATCCAGTTGCTAGCTCTCCCTATGTCCCATGGGATCTAACCTTCCAGAGCTGCCTGTCTGTGCCATAGATTTTAATGTGTATATTTTTTCTTCTACAGCACCTTGTGCCCCAGATGAAATTGTTGCCAACGTGGATTGTACCTCCAATAGAGTGGTGGTATCTTGGGGAAGAACTGATGGGGCGATCTCATACGATGTAACAGCTGAAGGAAGTGATGGGGACACACACTCAGACAACACCACAGACACACGCTATGAAATGCTGGATTTACACTGTGGACAATCCTATAACATAACCGTAACAACTCTGAGTTACAGCCGGCACGGCGTTTCAAGCACCTCTGTACAAATACAAACTGGTAAATAATATCCCAGCAAAGAAATAATTTTGATATTCAGACAATGTGTATTTTCAGGCAGCAAGAGAATTGTTATTAATTTACATTTTTAAAATAGCACCCTGCATTCCTGAGAATCTCACAGCTGAGCTGAATTGTGAATTGAATACAATATCTTTCTGGTGGGATGAAGCTGATGGAGCAAAGTTCTACACGGTGACTGTTCGAGACAGTCAAAGAGAAACAGCGTCATTAGCAATATTCAAAGAAGTTGGTTCTTGATATTATTAAATGTTTTTTTATGGACAATTGACAATAGGTGCAGGAGTAGGCCATTCAGCCCTTCGAGCCAGCACCGCCATTCAATGTGATCATGGCTGATCATCCACAATCTGTACCCCGTTCCTGTCTTCTCCCCATATCCCCTGGCTCCGCTATCTTTAAGAGCTCTATCTAACTCTCTCTTGAAAGTATCCAAAGATCCGGCCTCCACCGCCCTCCGAGGCAGAGAATTTCACAGATTCACAACTCTCTGTGTGCAAAAAGTGTTTCCTCATCTCCGTTCCAAATGGCTTACCCCTAATACTTAAATTGTGCCCCTGGTTCTGGATTCCTCTAACATCGGGAACATGTTTCCTGCCTCTAGCGTGTCCAAACTTAAACAATCTTATATGTTTCAATAAGATCCCCTCTCATCCTTCTAAATTGCAGAGTATACAAGCTCAGCCGCTCCATTCTATCAACATATGACAGTCCCGCCATCCCGGGAATTAACCTGGTGAACCTTCACTGCACTCCCTCAATAGCAAGAATGTCCTTCCTCAAATTTGGAAACCAAAACTGCACACAATACTCCAGTTGTGATCCCACTAGGGCCCTGATCAACTACAGGACCTCTTTGCTCCTATACTCAACTCCTCTTGTTATGAAGGCCAACATGCCATTCGCTTTCTTCACTGCCTGCTGTACCTGCATGATTACTTTCAGTCACTGATGAACAAGGATCCCAGACCCTGTTGTACTTCCCCTTTTTCCAACGCACCATTTAGATAATAATCTGCCTTCCCGTTTTTGTCACCAAAGTGGATAACCTCATATTTGTCCATATTGAACGGCATCTGCCCACACCCAACCTGTCCGTTACCCTGCATCCTCATAGCATGCTCTTCCCATTGAGCATGTTCAAACTGCCACCCAGCTTTGTGTCATCTGCAAATTTGCTAATGTTACATTTAATCCCTTCATCTAAATCATTAAGATATATTGTAAATAGCTGCGGTCCCAGCACCGAGCCTTGCGGTACCCCACTAGTCACTGCCTGCCATTCTGAAAGGGATCCGTTAACTCCTACTCTTTGTTTCCTGTCTGCCAACCAATTTTCTATCCATGTCAGCATCCTACCCCCAATACCATGTGCTCTAAGTTTGCCCACTAATCTCCTATGTGCGACCTTATCAAATGCTTTCTGAAAGTCCAGGTACACTACATCCACTAGCTCTCCCTTGTCCATTTTCCAAGTTACATCCACAAAAAATTCCAGAAGATCAGTCAAGCATGATTTCCCCTTCGTAAATCCATGCTGACTCAGACTGATCCTGCTACTGCTATCCAAATGTCCTGCTATTTCATCTTTTGCCACATATTGCTCTGTGAATACTGCAGATTAATGTTATAATACCTTATTGCCCTAAAATTATTTAACTAATTCTCTCGAAAAACTTACCATAGAATTTTCTTCAACTTCCATTCACAGCCTTGCCTCACTCTCATGGGGTAAAGATTCAACTGACTTCATATCCACTTTGGTGCCATTTTTCAAACTTATCCATTCTCTGGTTGTCATCCTCCTCCCAGAAGAAATGTACCTTATTTAGTTTAGTTAGTTTAGAGATACTTCATGGAAACAGGCCCTTCACCCCACCAAGTCCACACCGGCCACTGATCACCCATTTTCACTACTTCTATGTTATCCCACTACACATTAGGGCCAATTTATGGAGGCTTATTAACCTATAAACCCAAATGTCTTCATTCAAGCAAAATCATTCAAATAGATTCCACTTGACTTTCACTGTCCTAAAGAGAACCATATTGTCTTCTCCAGCATCTCCATAGAACTGAATTCCATCACCCTAGATATTACTTCAGTAACATCTGCATATTCTCCTGGACCTTGTAAACCTTCTTTAATCTTGAAATGGATACAACACTCCAGTTATGGCAGATCTGTAATTTATATAGATTCACTACCTTCTTTGCTTTTATACTCTGAATTCTTCTGATATTGAATCATTCTTCAATATAGATTTTTATTTCTGAAAATTATTGACTTTTCATAACTTCATTCATCTGTTTCTTCACTTACGGTTGGTCCGACTGCCTGCCATCTAATTTAATTCTCAATTTTATTTTCAGTCCCTTGTGATCCTCTTAATGTTAAAGTACAACTGGATTGTAACGTCAATACAGCATTGGTAATATGGGACATCAGTAAAGGAGCACTGTGGTACACTGCCATTGCGGAAGGTGCTGATGGGAGCAACGTCTCGTGCAGCACATCAGAAACATCCTGTAGAACACCCGTGTTACTCTGTGGCCAATTATATTCTGTGCATGTTGTAGCATCGGACAGGAGTTGTAACCACTCTGTGAGTTCTTCAACTGAAATTCAGACAGGTAACTCATTATTTCATGGCATGCTTTCCAAAAATGGAAGAGTTTATCAATTATATATTAAGGATGTCAACAAAATAGAGAGGGTACAGAGGAGATTTACTAGAATGTTGCCTGGGTTTCAACAGCTAAGTTACAGATAGGTTGAATGTTTGGTCTTTATTCTCTGGAGCGCAGAAGGTTAAGGGGGGACTTGATAGAGGTCTTTAAAATGATGAGTGGGATAGACAGAGTTGATGTGGACAAGCTTTTCCCTTTGAGAATAGATTCAAACAAGAGGACATGACTTTAGAATTAAGGGACAGAAGTTTAGGGGTAACATGAGGGGGAACTTCTTTACTCAGAGTGGTAGCGGTGTGGAATGAGCTTCCAGTGGAAGTGGTGGCGGCAGGTTCGTTGGTATCATTTAAAAATAAATTGGATAGACAAATGGATGAGAAGGGTATGGAGGGTTATGGTATGAGTGCAGGCAGGTGGGACTAAGGGAAAAAAGTTGTTCGGTACGGACTTGAAGGGCCGAGATGGCCTGTTTCCGTGCTGTAATTGTTATATGGTTATATGCATCATTATGTTACTTCAATACGTTGACAGAGCATGATGGTGGTTAAATTGCTGAATTTGATATCTGGTGGCACATTCACTGATTTTTGGAGACATAGAGTAGGTTTGAATTTCACTGAAACAGCTTCGGAATTCAGTTTAGTTGAAGGTTAAAGTGGAAGTGGTCCACCGAGTCCATGCTGACCTACAATCACCCGTGCACTAGTTCTATCTTACACACTAGGGCCAATTTACAAAAGGCAATTAAACAAGGAACATGCACGTCTTTGAAATGTGGGAGGAAAGCAGAGCACCTGGAGAAAGCCCCATGGTCACAGGGAGAACATACAAACTTTGTACCGACAGCACCCGTAGTCAGGATCAAACCTCAGTCTCAGGCGCTGTAAGGCAGCAACTCTACTGCTGTGCCACAACACTGATCTTAAATTCAAGTCATCGATAAAAGCAAAATAAATATGTGGTATTATTTTTATCCTTTTTTTCAAAATATATCAAGTTACTAATGCCCTCTAAG
Organism: Raja brachyura; assembly: GCA_963514005.1. The sequence continues at coordinate 11,814,165 of OY740790.1, forward strand.
GATAGGAACCTGCCAACCTTACTCTCTCAGGTCTGTTTGGTTCATTCTTAACGGCCCTCTGAAAAGGCAAAGTCCCTCAGTTGGTAAGATTTTAGAGTCCATTATAAAGGATGAGGTTTCTGAGTACTAAGAAACACATGATAAATTGGCCAAAGTCAGAATGGTTTTGTGTCGGGGAGATCATGCCTGATGAACCTGTTGGAATTCTTTGAGGAAGTAACTAACAGGACAAAGGAGAGTCGGTGGATACTGTTCAACTGGATTTTCAGAAAGCCTTTGATAAGATGCCACACGTGAGGCTACTAAAGAAGATGAGAGCCCATGGTATTGGAGGGATATATACTCGTGTGGATAGCAGGTTGGCTGGATGGCAGAAGGCAAAGGGTGGCCATATCCATGTCCTCCAGAGATGCCCCTGACCTTCCCTGAGTTACTCCAGCATTTGTGTTTAAGTGCAAGAAGGAATTGCAGTTGCTGGTTTAAACCGAAGATACACACAAAAAGCTGGAGTATCTCAGCGGGACAGGCAGCATCGCTGGAGCAAAGGAATGGGCGGTGTTTCATATCGAGAAGGGTCTGAAGAAGGGTCTCAAACTAAATCGCCACCCTTTCCTTCGCTTTAGTGATGCTGCCTGTCCCGCTGAATTTCTCCAGCTTTTTGTGTCTATCTTTGTGTTTTACAGTAAGTGTTCAGTACACACTTACACTTATACAGTAACACATCAGGGCCACTCATTAGCTGTATGCCGTCAGTCCTTATTGTAAATGTTGCCTCACATTAATCCATATTGTATCTGGCACATGTCTGCCAAATTGACCAGATTATTTCTGTTTTCCTGGAATCTGTAACAATTTTCATTACAAGGCTGACAGGATTGTGGCAGAGGCAATGTTTTCCTTTGTTGATATTTTGTGAATTTCATCTTTATCCCGGAATAAGGAATATGGAGTAAGTCATTCACTACTGAGATGAAAATCAATTCTTCACCCATCGGATTTGGGAACTTTAGAATACTCTGAGAAGAGTTGGAATCTATGATGCCACAAATACTTTTTCCAGGCTATTAGAAAGAACTATGTATAAAATGTTCGTTCAATTTGAAATTGCATGTTCAGATTTGTGAATTTAAGTATAAGACCAACAATCTTTATCCAGTTTTTAAAATATTTCTTCAGCTCCCTGCAGTCCCCAGAATGTAAGTGCTGATTTGGACTGTACAGCACGCACCACATCAGTGTGGTGGGAGCAGAGTGAAGGTGCAGTGTTCTACATGGCCATGGCAGAAGGAACGGAAGGAGACTGGTACTCGTGCAACACAACCGAAGCAAACTGTGAGATCCTGGGCCTCCCATGTGGCCAGTGGTACAATGTAACTGTGTTAGCAATGGACGAGAATTGCACCAGTTTACCACGTTCAGCTGTAGAAATTCAAACAGGTAAAATTACTTTTTAATTATGCGAAAACCAGAAAATAACCAAGCACCAGGAATGATTTAAATTGGCATAGTATTATAAAACTGCCAGCAATTATTTAAATTATTGTAAAACTGCATATTAATCATCTTGATAACTACTATTAATAATCTGTTATAATTGTAGTGTAAATATACATAGCCAAAACACAGCTATAATTGATGTTTGGGATCCAAGATGGAATATGGAGATTCAACAGCATTACTTTTGTGATGTTGAGGTTGTGGGAGTTTTTCAGCTGAGAGCTAACAGATTATTGCTGTTATGTTCATATGTTTTCTCCTTGGGAAAATGTAGTGAAAGTACTCACAATCTAATTAAGATTAGTATGAGTACGAGTTCCTTGTGATAAACAAGTAGAAAGGACAGTACGTAGTTTTATGTGCTGCTAGTCCTCAAATTTCTACCTCAAATACAGAATGGATTATTTCTCTTCACCTCATTGCTCAAGTTAGCTGGCCCATTCCTCCGCAGTTTGTTGCAAGATTTAAGATTGCGTAACTTTTAGCAATAGAACTGCAATATTAAATCCACAATTATTTAAGGATTCTTGTCCGATGCATTCTCAAATGCACAGTGCCTTGTATCCCACAAAATACGGTCGCCCACATCAACTGTGAAAATAACACCGTATCAGTGGTTTGGGTTCCCACCAGTGTCTCAGAGTCATACCATGTCATTCCCTTGGACAATAGCAAAATGTAGAAAACGTATTCACAAATTGATTAAGATTAGCATCAACGTTCTTGTTGCAGTAAATATTACCAAGTAGGGTACTTAATCCATTATATGGACGTTATGGGCTACCAATCCTAAAATTTCTACCTCAAATACAGAGTTGATTATCTTACGTTACCTCATTGTTCAAGTTAATGTGCACTTTTCCTGACAACAGCTTCTAGGATGTCATAGTGTGTAAATTTTAATATAATTGCATTGTTAAATCTTGAAGTGTTTAAAAAATGTGTTGAGTTTGCTTTCTCTGTTGTGCAGAACCTTGTGTCCCACAGAGTGTGGCTGCTCATGTTAACTGTGAAAATAACACTGTATTAGTGCTTTGGAATCCCAGCAATGGCTCAGAGTCATACCATGTAACAGCACAAGGAATCAATGGACATTGGGCCTCCTGCAATACAACAGGCACTGAATGTGAGGTCTCTGATGTGCACTGTGGACTGAACTACTATATAACTGTAGAGGCAATCCGCATGGAGTGTAACAGCTCACAAAGCTCTGCTTTAACAGTTAAAACAGGTAATTTGTGTGGTTTATAGAATCATATCTATAATTTCTACATGTTATTTGGGGTGTTGCCTTTGATGTATCCTCAGTCTATACTTCTGAATGTTCTCGTTGCAGTACCGTGTGTGCCCCAGAATGTTGACGCTCACATGGACTGTGATGCTGGACATATGTCGGTCTCCTGGGAGTTCAGTGAGGGTGCAATATCATACATGGCTACTGCAGAAGGGAGCAACGTGCAGCAATGCAGTGCCAATGATACACTGTGTGATATCACCGACCTGTACTGTGGAGAGACCTACACCCTCTCAGTTTATGCCATTGATGACACCTGTGACAGTGCTGAAAGTCCTTCCGTCACAAGGAGAACAGGTAAATGCTGAGCAGTACAATCTCCTGAATCACGAGTTTCTCTATCAGATTACCAACATCAAATTCTGCACTGGCTAAAACGCTGTTCTCCTAAAAATACATTAGCTTGAAGATAAGGCACTTCGTAAGTCCACGGCAATGATAGGAATAAACAGATAAATGCCAGGCAAAGATTCCTTGACTGAACAAGTCCACCAAACGTTGATGAAATAGTGCTCTTCATCTCTTCTCTTTGTTCTTTCAGCCTCGTGCATCCCACAGAATGTCCATGTCCAGTTGGACTGTGACACAAACGATGCCTCAGTGCTGTGGAGCCACACTGAAGGTGCAGTGTCTTACTTTGCCACAGCAGAAGGAAGTGATGGGCACACAGTTTCCTGTGAGACGGATAATAGAGAATGTCCGATAACTAACCTACAATGTGGACAGGAGTATAATGTAACTCTGACAGCACGGGACGGTGTGTGTGACAACTCACAAAGCGCTCCGATTGTATTCCACACTGGTAAGCCTCTTGTCTGGAATGGATAAACTTAATAATAAGACAACATATTCCCAATAGTAATTTGAGCAAAAGACTAACTGCTGGTGGAGCTGAATGGGTCAGGCAGCATCTGTGGATGGAAATGAATGGGCAATGTTTCAGGAGGTCTACTCCCAGTTTTGAAATGTTGCCTGACCTACTGAGTACCTCCAGCAGTGTGTTTTTTGCTCAATTTTGGTACAAGATCCAGCGGTATCTTGTACCCCCAATGGTAACTTTATAGGAGGTACAGGGACAAGATAGAGTCACAGATGGAGCAGCAGGACACCAGACGCCTGTGGCAAGGGCTACGGACTATAACCAACTACCGGAGCACCCCACCCTCATCCGCAAGTGCCGGCACCTCCTTAGCTGATGACCTGAACTTTTTTTACGCTCGGTTCGAGATGGGCAACAACACCCCAGGTCTGCCGACTATCGACAATACCACCAGCGGGCTGGCTAACGAAGCTGATGGGAGGAATGAGCACACATTCTCGTTGTCCGAGCACGATGTGAGGAGGGCTCTGACACGGGTGAACACGAGAAAAGCTACAGGCCCCAATGGCATCTCGGGGCGAGTACTTAAGTCCTGTGCTACGTAGCTAGCTCCGGTGCTCACTACAATATTCAACCTCTCCCTGGCCAAGTCCGTAGTCCCTGCCTGCTTCAAAAGATCCACCATTGTACCTGTACCAAAGAATGCCTCCCCAGCCTGTCTGAATGACTACCGTCCGGTGGCCCTCACCTCGGTAGTCATGAAATGCTTTGAGAGGCTGGTGAAGAAACACATCAGCGCCTTCCTCCCTCGCAACATGGACCCATTACAATTTGCATACCGTCTGAACAGATCCACGGACGATGCGGTCTCCCAGGTTTTGCATACCGGTCTCTCCCATCTTGACAGCCAGAAGGGGGGCTACGTGAGGATGCTGTTCATTGACTTCAATTCAGCCTTCAACACGATAGTCCCCACCAGACTGGCTGCGAAGCTGCTGGAACTGGGGCTCAACACTCCCCTGTGTGCCTGGGTCCTGGACTTTCTCACCGCCAGGCCCCAGGTAGTCAAGATGGGAGGGAATACATCAAAGTCCCTCACCCTGAGCACAGGATCCCCGCAGGGTTGTGTCCTCAGCCCCCTACTGTACTCCCTGTACACACATGACTGTGTGGCCAGGTTCAGCTCCAACTCGATAATCAAGTTTGCTGATGACACCGTGGTGGTGGGCCTGATCTCAGACAACGATGAGAAGGCCTACCTGGAGGAGGTGGCTGATCTGGCACTCTGGTGTCAGGACAACAGCCTCCTCTTGAACATCAAAAAAACGAAGGAGCTGATCGTGGACTTTAGGAGGGCACATCATCCGAGGACACACACACCATTGAGGATGAATGGGGATACTGTGGACAGGGTGAGTTGCTTTAAATACCTGGGAGTCCACATCTCTGAAGATCTGACATGGACATTGCATGCTGCAGCACTCGTGAGTAAGGCAAGGCAGCGCCTTTACCACCTCAGGCAATTGAGGAAATGCAGAGTGTATCCGAGGATCCTCCAGTGCTTCTACTCTGCGGCTGTGGAAAGCATCTTGTCCGGAAACATTACAATTTGGTTTGGGAATTGCTCTGCCCAGGACAAGAAGGCTCTGCAGAGAGTAGTGCGTTCAGCTGAACGCACTATGGGGACTTCTCTTGCCCCTCTGCAGGAACTATACATCAGGAGGTGCAACTCCAGAGCCAATAAGATAATGGGAGACCCCTTCCACCCCTGCAACGGACTGTTCCAGCTGCTACGGTCAGGCAAGCGCCTCCGTTGCCATGCGTGAGAACAGAGAGGATGAGAAGGAGTTCCTTCCCAGAGGCCATTCGGCCCGTAAACTCCTATCTCACCAGGGACTAACTCTACTACAGTTACTGGACCACAATACTGCCCACAATATTTTATTGTGGAAAAGAACATGTGATTCTGTTTGTAGTATGTTGTTTGTTTGTTTGTTTGTTTTTTGCACAAAGTCCGCAGGCACGGCCACTTTTCATTTCACTGCACATCCCGTATGTGTATGTGACGAATAAACTTGACTTGACTTGATCTACATGCATAGGAAGGAACTGCAGATGCTGGTTTACACCGGAGATAGACACAAAATGCTGGAGTAACTCAGCGAGACAGACCGCATCTCTGAATAGAAGGAATGGGGGACGTTTTGGGTCGAGACCCTTCCTCAGATCTATATGTACATATATTTTAACATTCTGTTGTAGAATATCCAAACCTCCTGGCTGAAATTAGGGAACATGAATATTTTATAGTAATTGGGAGAAGTTATGACTGAAAGCAAGTTACAAGATGTCATGTTTCAGAGAAGTAGCAAGTTAAAGGAATTTCAAAAGTGATCTCCACAGCAGTTCCTCATTGGTTGAAGCCACTGTCACCCAAGACGGTGTAGAAGAGGAAGCTGATGCTGCAAAGATGCACAGGTTGCTGTGAGTTTAGATGGTGTGTAGAAATATACAAGATGCCTGAAGACAGAGACGCTTTAGTTTAGTTTAATTTAGTTTAGAGATACAGCACGGAAACAGGCCCTTCGGCCCACCGAGTCCGCGCCAACCAGCGATCCCCACACAAGTGGTTCTAGATAACGTTACTTTTTCTGTGTCAGTTTGACTGAACAGACGCACATTCTGTAAGATGTAAATCAAAACTGTAAGCACAGAAACAATAGGGAAGATTACAAAATAGATACTTGCGTTTAAAAAACCCCTAGTATGGTCAAATATGTGAAGGGATTTTATTTATTGAACAACCCTAAAGTTTATATGCTATAAACTTTATTCTAAAGTAACATTTATAATGTTATAAATGTTATAATGTTAGCATTGAGTATTAAATACATTCCATCCCTAATCTCCGTACCTCCAAGTCATGTACAGTTTATGGAGAAAATTCCTATGTAAAAGGAATTCCTTTTAAAATATTCCCAACAGTTTCAGGCAATTTATGAAAAAGGATGTTAATTTTATGTTGTCAGTACCGTAGATTTTGAAAGATTTGCATTTCCTGCCTAGTCATAGTTAGTTTTGTTTCTGTACTTTTCAGCACCTTGTGCACCAGAGGACATCTCCACCAGTCTGAACTGTGACACCAAGAGTACATCCGTGGCCTGGGAGGAGAGTGATGGGGCGATGTGGTACATTACAACAGCAGAAGGACAAGATGGACACATTTCACTGTGTAACACGACGGGGACAAGCTGTGATTTCATGGACCTGCACTGCAGTCAAACGTACTCAATAACTGTTACAGCAATGGACAGTTACTGTCAGAGTGTAAATGGCTCCGTTTTTGAAAGTGAAACAGGTATAACAGTAATTTTTGAAAATTCTGACAGGAGGAAGTTACAACATCTGCAGGTTATTTGATTTTCAGTGATTGCCAGTGGTCTTGGTGGCCTGGATAATGGGAAACCTCCTTAAATTTAGAGTTAGTTTAGTTTACTCTAATTCAGGTTAGTTTACTATAGTTTATTTTAGTTTACTTTAGAGATATGGAATGGAAACAGGCCCTTCAGCACATACTGATCATCGATCAACTGTTCACATTAGTTCTTTGTCATCCAACTTTTCCATCCACTACCTACACACTACAGCCACTGTATTGCTGAGGCCTATTAACCCAGAGTCCCACACGTTTTTAGTATGTGGGTGGAAACCGGAGTACTCGTGTCAAAGGAAGAACATGCAAACTCCACACAAACAATTCCTGAGGTCCGGATGGAACCCAAGTCTCTGGCGCTGTGAGGCAGCAGCTCTACCAGCGTCCACATTCCGCACACTAGTACTTTTTCAAATTTCTTTCAAATGTTTTTATTGTTCCTGCCTCAGCTACTTCCTCTTGTAGCTCATTCCATTACCCACCACCTTTGTGTGAAAAGGTTACCCCTCAGATTCCTATTAACTTGCCCCTCTCACTTAATCTCTATAAACAAGCCTTGAAAGTCCTGGACAAAAAAATAATAAGGTATCATCACTGTCAAATTTTAAGCAAATATAAGATCCTAAGTATTGCTAACTTTATTTCCTTACATTTAGTTCAATTGGTCTTCAGGTGCCTAAATGGCGCAGCTCCCCAGCTGCTGTGCAAAACAATAACTAGACTGCAAAGTGGTGCCAGATCCACCACCCGAGCAGCGTCACAAGGCAATTGTAGTATCCCCTTCTGCAGAACATCTTTTGCTCAAACTGCCTTTTCAGTAAAAGGGACAGAATTATGGACCTCACTGCCAGACCACTTAAAATGTATCCCTACATATGTCACATTCAAAAGAAACACAAAATTGTGGCTAATTCAACAACAATCTTGTTCTCATATTTAGTTTTTAACTGTGCTCTCTCTGTATGTCTTTTTCTCTTTTCCATTTTTTATCTCATTTCCAATTCCATTTTCCTATTTTTAATAATGTTAATCTGTATTATCATTTTTAACCAAAAGCCCTACTAGGGACAAGTGTTGCGAATTAGCTTTGGCTAAAGACACTATGATGCATACATCAGATGACTGTTTCAAGTGCATCTATGTTTTTGTATCTATCCCTATTGAAATAAACCTTAATCAATCAAACTGCTTGACTATCCTATCCTTGGAAAAAGATTCTGAGTATTTAAAATATCTATTCCCTTCCCCTCCTGATATCATATACCCCTAAAACATCACCTCCTCAGCCACGTGCTCCAAGGAATAAAGTCCTAAACTGCACAACATCTCATAAGTTCATAAATTCTAGGAGCAGAATTAGACCATTCGGCCCATCATGTCTACTCCGCAGGTCAATCATGGCAGATCTATCAGTTGTTAGACTCACTGGCCTATAGTTCCCAGGCTTTTCCCTGCAGCCCTTCTTAAATAGAGGTACAACATTTGCCACCCTCCTGTCTTCCGGCACCTCGCTCGTATTTAATGATGACTCATAAATCTCAGCCATGGCACCTGCAATTTTCTCTCTAGCTTCCCACAGTCTCCGCGGATATATCTGATCAGGCCCGGGAGATTTGTCTACCTTTACCCTCATTAAGACCTTCAACACCTCCACGACCGTAACACTGACTGTCCTCAAAACACTTCCGTTGACTCCCCCAATTTCACCCAATCCTCATGTCTTTCTCCATGTTAAAAACAGAGGAGAAATACTAATTGAGAACCTTGCCCATCTCCTGTTGCTCCACACAGAATTGATCGCTTTGATTCCTGAGGGGCCCCATTCTCTATCGGGTTACATGTTTTCCCCTAAAGTACTTATAATACCTCTTGGAATTATCCCTCAAATAATCTGCCAGAGCTATCTCCTGCCCCCATTTTGCCTTCCTGATCTTGCTGCCTTTATAGCATTCTCCCCAGTTCCCGAAACTCCTCCAGAGTACACTTACTTCGTTTTGAAGCTAGATTAATTAAGAGGATCACAAATCTGAACAATGGATATTTATTGTCGAGACCCTTCTTCAGACCATTCATGATCTCTTGTTTCTCTTTCTTTCTCCCCAAAGCTCCTTGTCCCCCTCAGAACGTACAAGCTGATTGTGCTGCCGTCACTGCCTTTGTAACATGGGAGCTGAGTAACCTCACAGTGTGGTACACTGCAACAGCGGAGGGCAGCGATGGACACACGGCCACTTGTACCACATCCGACACAAACTGTCTAATCCCAGATCTTCACTGCAGCCAAACGTACAGCATCTCCGTGCTCGCATTTGGTGAAACCTGCAGCAGTCTCCAAAGCTCCAGTTATGAAATTCATACAGGTAACACGGAAAGAGAATGTCTCTTCAGTAATATCATTCTTCTTTGAAGGATATCTTGAGACACAAATGAGCGATTGTTTCTGAAGTGTGGTTATCATAGAAGTTATAGTAAACTGTGCAGCTTAGTTCAATACTCTGAGGTCTCATAAGCGGCCATTGAATTGGCTTTTGGCGCTGTGAGACAGATACACTCCCGCTACCCCTGCAATTATCTGCATTACACTCCGTTAGCCATTCCTCAGCCCACTTGTCCAGCTGATCACGAGCATGTTGTAATTGTTGACAACCATCTTCACTATCTACGACACCAGCCTCTTTAGTGTCATCCATAAAGTTACTAATCCTGCCGTGTACATTCTCATCCTAATCACTGATATAAACAGCAAAGAGCAATTGGCACAGCACTGAACCGTGAGGCACAGTGATCATCACAGGCCTCCGGTCCAAAAGCGCCTTTCCACCACCACCCTCTGCTTCCTTCCATGAAGCCAATTCTGTATTCAGTTGCTAGCTCTCCCTACGTCCCATGGGATCTAACCTTCCAGAGCTGCCTGTCTGTGCCATAGATTTTAATGTTTATATTTTCTCTTCTACAGCACCTTGTGCCCCAGATGAAATTGTTGCCAACGTGGATTGTACCTCCAATAGAGTGGTGGTATCTTGGGGAAGAACTGATGGGGCGATCTCGTACGATGTAACAGCTGAAGGAAGTGATGGGGACACACACTCAGACAACACCACAGACACACGCTATGAAATGCTGGATTTACACTGTGGACAATCCTATAACGTAACCGTAACAACTCTGAGTTACAGCCGGCACGGCGTTTCAAGCACTTCTGTACACATACAAACTGGTAAATAATATCCCAGCAAGGAAATAAATTCAACATTAAGACAATGTGTATACAGTATTTACAGGCAGCATGAGAATTGTTATTAATTTACATTTTCTAGGAAGCACCCTGCATTCCTGAGAATCTCACAGCTGAGCTGAATTGTGAATTGAATACAATATCTTTCTGGTGGGATGAAGCTGATGGAGCAAAGTTGTACACGGTGACTGTTCGAGACAGTCAAAGAGAAACAGCTTCATTAGCAATATTCAAAGAAGTTGGTTCTTGATATTATTAAACGTACTTTTATGGGCAATTGACAATAGGTGCAGGAGTAGGCCATTCAGCCCTTCGAGCCAGCACCGCCATTCAATGTGATCACGGCTGATCATCCCCAATCTGTACCCCGTTCCTGCCTTCTCCCCATATCCCCTGACTCCGCTATCTTTAAGAGCTCTATCTAACTCTCTCTTGAAAGTATCCAGAGAACCGGCCTCCACAGCCTTCTGAGGCAGAGAATCCCGTTCTAAATGGCTTACCCCTTATTCTTAAGATGTGGCCCCTGGTTCTGGATTCCCCTAACATCGGGAACATGTTTCCTGCCTCTAGCATGTCCAAACCCTTAACAATCTTGTATGTTTCAATAAGATCCCCTCTCATGCTTCTGTATTCCAGAGTATACAACCCCAGCCACTCCATTCTATCAACATATGAGAGTCCCGCCATCCCGGAAATTTAACCTGATGAACCTTCACCGCACTCCCTCAATAGCAAGAATGTCCTTCCTCAAATTTGCAGACCAAAACTGTACACAATACTCCAGGTGTGGTCTCACTAGGGCTCAGTACAACTACAGAAGGACTTTGCTCCTATACTCAACTCCTCTTGTTATGAAGGCCAACACGCCATTCACCTACTTCACTGCCTGCTATACATGCCTGCTTACTTTCAATGACTGATGAACAAGGACCCCCAGATCCCATTGTCCTTCCCCTTTTTCCAACGACACCATTTAGATAATAATCTGCCTTCCTGTTTTTGCCACCAAAGTGGATAACCTCACATTTAGCCACATTAAGCTGCATCTGCCCACTCACCCAACCTGTCCAAGTCACCCTGCATCCCTATAGCATCCTTATCACAGTTCACACTGCCACCCAGCTTTGTGTCATCTGCAAGTTTGCTAATATTACTTTTAATCCCTTCATCTAGATCATTAATATAGTAAATTGTTGCAGTGCCAGCACCGAGCCTTGCGGTACCCCACTAGTTACTGCCTGCCATTCCGAAAGGGATCCGTTAACCCCTACTCTTTGTTTCCTCTCTGCCAACCAATTTTCTATCCATGTCAGCATCCTACCCCCAATACCATGTGCTCATATTTTGCCCACTAATCTCCTATGTGCGACCTTATCAAATGCTTTCTAAAAGTCCAGGTACACTACATCCACTAGCTCTCTCTCATCCATTTTCCAAGTTACATCCACAACAAATTCCAGAAGATCAGTCAAGCATGATTTCCCCTTCGTAAATCCATGCTGACTCAGACTGATCCTGCTACTGCTATCCAAATGTCCTGCTATTTCATCTTTTGCCACATATTGCTCAGTGAATACTGCAGATTAATGTTATAATACCTTATTGCCCTAAAATTATTTAACTAATTCTCTCGAAAAACTTACCATAGAATTTTCTTCAACTTCCATTCACGGCCTTACCTCACTCTCATGGGGTAAAGATTCAACTGACTTCATATCCACTTTGGTGCCATTTTTCAAACGTATCCATTCTCTGGTTGTCATCCTCCTCCCAGAAGAAATGTACCTTATTTAGTTTAGTTAGTTTAGAAATACTTCATGGAAACAGGCCCTTCACCCCACCAAGTCCACACCGACCACTGATCACCCATTTCCACTACTTCTATGTTATCCCACTACACATTAGGGCCAATTTATGGAGGCTTATTAACCTACAAACCCAAATGTCTTCACTCAAGCAAAATCATTCAAATAGATTCCACTTGACTTTCACTGTCCTAAAGAGAACCATATTGTCTACTCCAGCATCTCCATAGAACTGAATTCCCTCACCCTAGATATTACTTCAGTAACTTCTGCATATTCTCCTGGACCCTGTAAACCTTCTTTAATCTTGAAATGGATACAACACTCCAGTTATGGCAGATCCTGTAATTTATATAGATTCACTACCTTTTTGCTTTTATACTCTGAATTCCTCTGATATTGAATCATTCTTCAATATAGATTTTTATTTCTGAGAATTATTGACTTTTCATAACTTCATTCATCAGTTTCTTCACACGCGTTTTGCCCGACTGCCTGCCATCTAATTTAACTCTAAATTTTATTTTCAGTCCCTTGTGAACCTCATAATGTCAAAGTACAACTGGATTGCAACGTCAATACAGCATTGGTAATGTGGGACATCAGTAAAGGAGCACTGTGGTACACTGCCATTGCAGAAGGTGCTGAAGGGAACAACGTCTCGTGCAGCACATCAGAAACATCCTGTAGAACACCCGCGTTACTCTGTGGCCAGTTATATTCTGTACATGTTGTAGCATCGGACAGGAGTTGTAACCACTCTGTGAGTTCTTCAACTGAAATTCAGACAGGTAACTCATTATTTCATGGCATGCTTTCCAAAAGTAGAAGAGTTTATCAATTATATGCACCATTATGTTACTTCAATACATTGACAGAGCAGGATGGTGGTTAAATTGTTGAATTTGATATCTGAAGGCGTATCCACTGATTTTGGAGACATAGAGTAGGTTTGAATTTCACCGAAACAGCTTGGGAATTCAGTTTAATTAAAGGTTACCGTGGAAGTGGTCACTAGGGACAATTTATAAAAGCCAATTAAACATGAAACATGCACGTCTTTGGAGTGTGGGAGGAAACCACAGCACCTGGAGAAAGCCCACGCGGCCACAGGTAGAACACATAGACTTCGTACCGACAGCACCAGTAGTCAGGATCAAACCTGGGTATCTGGCGCTGTGAGGCAGCAACTCTACCGCTGTGCCACAGCATTGAACTTAAATTCAAGTCATCGAATAAAAGCAAAATAAATATATTGGGTTACTTTTATCCTTTTTTTTCAAAATAAATCTGGTTACTAATGCCCTTTAAGGATAGGAACCGGCCAACCTTACTCTCTCAGGTCTGTTTGGTTCATTCTTAGCTGCCCTCTGAAAAGGCATAGTCCCTCAGTTGGTGAAATTTTAGAGTCCATTATAAAGGATGAGGTTTCTGAGTACTAAGAAACATGATAACATAGGATTGCGGAAGTAACTAACAGGATAAAGGAGAGTCAGTGGATATTGTTTACCTGGATTTTCAGAAAGCCTTTGATAAGGTGCCACACGTGAGGCTGCTAAAGAAGATGAGAGCCCATGATATTGGAGGGATATATACTTGTGTGGATAGCAGGTTGGCTGGATGGCAGAAGGCAAAGAGTATCCATGTCCTCCAGAGATGCCCCTGACCTTTCCTGAGTTACTCCAGCATGTGTGTTTAAGTGTAAGAAGAAATTGCAGCTGCTGGATTAAACCGAAGATAGCCACAAAAAGATTAAGTATCTCAGCGGGGCAGCCAGCATCACTGGAGCAAAGGAATGAGTGGTGTTTCGTATCGAGACGGGTCTGAAGAAGGGTCTCGACGCAAATCATCACCCGTTCCTTCGCTTTAGTGATGCTGCCTGTCCAGCTGAATTTCTCCAGCTTTTTGTGTCTATCTTTGTGTTTTACAGTAAGTGTTGAACAATAAGCATCAGTAACACATCAGGGCCACTCATTAGCTGTATGCCGTCAATCCTTATTGTAAATGTTGCCTCACAGTAATCCATATTGTACCTGGCACATGTCTGCCGAATTGACCAGATTCTTTCTGTCTTCCTGGAATCTGTAACATTTTTCATTACAAGGCTGACAGGATTGTGGCAGAGGCAATATTTCCCCTTGTTGATGTATCGTGAATTTCATCTTTATCCCGGAATATGGAGTAAGTCATTCACTACTGAGATGAAAATCAATTCTTCACCCGACAGATTTGAGAACTTTAGAATACTCTGAGAAGAGTTGGAATCCCTGATGCCACAAATACGTTTTCCAGGCTATAAGAAATAACTACGTATTAAATTTACTTTCAATTTGAAATTGCATGTTCCAATTTGTGAATTTAAGTATAAGACCAACAATCTTTATCCAGTTTTTAAAATATTTCTTCAGCTCCCTGCAGTCCCCAGAATGTAAGTGCTGATTTGGACTGTACAGCACGCACCACATCAGTGTGGTGGGAGCAGAGTGAAGGTGCAATGTTCTACACGGCCATGGCAGAAGGAATGGAAGGAGACTGGTACTCGTGCAACACAAGCGAAGCAAACTGTGAGATCCTGGGCCTCCCATGTGGCCAGTGGTACAATGTAACTGTGTTAGCAATGGACGAGAATTGCACCAGTTTACCAAGTTCAGCTGTAGAAATTCAAACAGGTAAAATTACTTTTTAATTATGTGAAAACCAGAAAATAAGCAATCGCCAGGATTTATTTAAATTATTATAAAACTGCATATTAATAACCTTGATAACTACTACTAATAATCTATTATAATTGTAGTGTAAATATACATAGCCAAAACATAGCTATAATTGATGTTTGAGATCCAAGATGCAATATGGAGATTCAACAGCATTACTTATGTGATGTTGAGGTTGTGGGAGTTTTTCAGCTGAGAGCTAACAGATTATTGCTGTTATGTTCCTATGTTTTTCCCTTGGGAAAATATAGTAAAAGTACGTAGTTTTATGTGCTGCTAGTCCTCAAATCTCTACCTCAAATACAGAATGGATTATTTCACTTCACCTCATTGCTCAAGTTAAACCCCTGTCTCACGGTGCGAGTTGACCCACGAGTGACCCCGAGTTTTCACTCTCGGTAATCCCGTACAACCAAAGTAGCGGGTACGTCGGAACTCGCGCGAGCAACTTAGCGATTCGTGGCGCTAACGGCAGGTACCCGTGAAACGTGTTAACTCGTGAAAAAAATCAAACATGTTTGAGGTTTTCCACGAGTCAAATTTACTGTTCAAGTTAAAAATGGAAACATTTAAACTCGTTGTAATAACGTAGTGGCCTGTGCGTTTACCTTAGTGACTCGTGAGTCTACCGTGGGAACTCTTTAACTCAGCGGGCAGGCAGCATCTCTGGAGAGAAGGAATTGGTGACGGGATGACATAGGGGGGGTATTGTGCTGTTTGATCGCCCCCTGCTATCCCAGGGACAGGGTGACACAGCGGCTTTTGAGACTGGTGGGCAATCACTACGAAAGTGTCTGCCCACACAGTCAGTACACCTCTCCTACACTTGTACCTATTATCCATATTTTCCAGGGCTGCTGCCTGGCCCGCTGAGTTAGTTTCTCCTGCACTTTGTCTCGCCGTCTTTTCAATGTTGGTCTCTTAGTCCCACATTCACGGCCAAACTTTTGGCCAAATGCTCTAATATCTCCTCATCGGATCTTCGGTTAGTTGAGGCACCATGAGGCGTTTTTGTTGTTGTTTTACGACAGGAAGGAAGCTATGTAAATACCAAGTTGTTATAAACTGTCGGGCTTTTACTTGCTTGACGTGAAGTTTTCTCCCTACCTTACCCTCATGATGTGCCACGTTCCGGTTACGCGGTGCACGGATCATGGCCAACAGTGTCTGAAGAAGGGTCTCGACCCGCAGCGTCACCTATTCCTTCTTCTCCAGAGATGCTGCCTGACTCTGCCCGAGTTACTCCAGCACTCGGTGTCTCTCTTTGGTGTCTTCAGTTGGACTTTCACTGAATAACTCAGCGGGCCAGGCAGCAGCCCTGGAAATTTAAACTGAATATTGAAGAGGGCGTTGATCAGGGTCAACCAATGCGCTATGTGCACTGTGTCGGAAGGAACTGCAGATGCAGTTATCCCTAACCAGTCCGAAGAAGGGTCTCGACCCGAAACGTCACCCAGTCCTTCTATCCAGAGATGTTGCCTGTCCTGTTGAGTTAACTCCTCCTTTATGTGTCCATGTTCGGTTTAAACCAGCATCTGCAGGCAGTTCCTTTCCTACACGTTATTCCTTTCTTGGTGTCTTCTGCCACAAACAGGTTGGGGTTGGGGTGTGTGTGTGTGTGTGTGTTCAGTTGTAGTTCTAGAGGAACATTGCTTCCGATCAATGTCCCTTATGCACTCCTCAGAAGAAATGGGTGCGCTTTTCACCATCATGCCTTCTGCACGAACAGTCTTGGATGGGTGTGTGTGTGTGTGTGTCAAGAGGAGGTGATGTGGACACGGTTTCAGTTGTAGTTCTAGAGGAACATTGCTTCAGATCGATGTCTCTTATGCACTTCTCAGGAGAAATGGGTGCGCTCTTCACCATTATGGCTCCCAGCCTACAGGTTTCTGATCTGAACAACTAACTTCTTCCCTATTTCGTCCCCCCCCCCCCCATTTCCCTCTCCTCCTCGGCGCTCTTGTTTATTCACACCTTCCTTCCCTCCCTCCCTCTCGCAGGGCTTGGTTCAAAGGGGGCAATGAGCCAAGCGGGGTGCGGTCAGAACCGTTTCTGAAAACGAGCGCAAAGAGAAAAAAAAGTATTGTCAAGCGCTCCAAACTTTGTTTAAAATATGTAAATGCGACCTGAGCTAATAATTAAAAAAGAAAACCTTATACAAAGCCAACACCCTACAAACACTCTCTCTCACGCAGCCTGTTGTCTTGTGGGGGGGGGGGTTGTGTCGGAGAGAGGGGGTGTGGGTGTGGAGGGGACCCGATGTGAATGTTACCACTATAGGATGGCGAGGTTGGGCTCTGAGCTGCAGGGAGAGAGAGCAGAGAGAGAGAGTGCGTGTGCGCGTCAGCAGCAAAGTTATATACAACGGGCTTGGACGCGGTGGCAAGAGAGGTTTCCTTTGTGCAAATCCGGGGCTTGAGGGAGATCGGAGAGAATTAACACTCCCTCGCACACCACTCAAGGGGACAACCCAAGAGCCTTGTCACCCCAGACAGGTTAATGATGCCCGCGCATCCCCCCCAACCACCTCAACTCACGCCTGGGCACCAAAGCAGCTCAGGAGGCGAACACTGAGCTCCGTCTCCCAACAATCTGATGTGCAACTGATGTGAAAGAACAGCGGCTGCGGCCGGCCGGCACCGGGCATGGACTTGTCACACCCTCACACACGAAAAGTGTGTGCGAATAAACAAAAACACAGAATAAAACCAAAGCCCGGCTTGAAAGGCAACTAAAAATATTTTCCGCTTAGAACGAGCAGGCGCGGAGACATCAGGTCCATATTCAAAGATTTCATCTCCCGTCTCCCCGCAGTGTGTAGACCTGGTAGTAAATTCAATTAAAATATAACAAACCTCCGTCCGCTGGTCTTACGTGATGTGTGTTTCGAAAAGTATAACTGCTCTGGCACTGGACGGTGCGCATTTTCCCTTTGTAGGTCATATCAATAGATGCGGCCGCGCTGAATTTATCTTTAACTCAAAGCCGCAGGATGGAGATGTCTTCTTTAACATTGTTGCTTTAGTAAAACATAACCTTCATTCATCGTTGGGCCAAGAGTAACGGGAGAGGAACTTGGTAACTCGGGAGAGGAACATGGAACATCGCAGAAATGACATACCCGTGGGAACTCGGTTAAACACTTGAACATAAACTTGCAATCTCGTACATAACCCCGAGTCTGTTTTTTTTCTTTCACTTGGGGTCATTCGTGGGTGGACTCGCACCGTGAGACAGGGCCTTTAGCTGGTCCATTCCTCCGCAGTCTGTTGCAAGATTTAAGATTGCGTAACTTTTAGCAATGGAACTGCAATATTAAATCCACAATTATTTATGGATTCTTTTCCGATGCATTCTCAAATGCGCAGAGCCTTGTATCCCACAAAATACGGTCGCCCACATCAACTGTGAAAATAACACCGTATCAGTGTTTTGGGTTCCCACCAGAGTCATACCATGTCTTTCCCTTGGACAATAGTAAAATGTAGAAAACGTATTTACAACTTGATTAAGATTAGCATCAGTGTTCTTGTTGCAGTAAATATTACCAAGTAGGGTAGTTAATCCATTATATGGACGTTATGGGCTACCAATCCCAAAATTTCTACCTCAAATACAGAGTTGATTAACCTACGTTACCTCATTGTTCAAGTTAGTGCACTATTCCTGACAGCTGCTTCTAGGATGTCATACTGTGTAAATTTTAGTAATAAAATTGCATTGTTAAATCATGAAGTGTTTAAAAAATGTGTTGAGTTTGCTTTCTCTGTTGTGCAGAACCTTGTGCCCCACAGAGTGTGGCTGCTCATGTCAACTGTGAAAATAACACTGTATCAGTGCTTTGGAATCCCAGCAATGGCTCAGAGTCATACCACGTAACAGCACAAGGAATCAATGGCCATTGGACCTCCTGCAATACAACAGGCACTGAATGTGAGGTCTCTGATGTGCACTGTGGACTGAACTACTATATAACTGTAGAGGCAATCCGCATGGAGTGTAACAGCTCACAAAGCTCTGCTTTAACAGTTAAAACAGGTAATTTGTGTGGTTTATAGAATCATATCTATAATTTCTATATGTTATTGGGGGTGTTGCCTTTGATGTATCCTCAGTCTATACTTATGAATGTTCTCGTTGCAGTACCGTGTGTGCCCCAGAATGTTGACGCTCACATGGACTGTGATGCTGGACATATGTCGGTCTCCTGGGAGTTCAGTGAGGGTGCAATATCATACATGGCTACTGCAGAAGGGAGCAACGTGCAGCAATGCAGTGCCAATGATACACTGTGTGATATCACCGACCTGTACTGTGGAGAGACCTACACCCTCTCAGTTTATGCCATTGATGACACCTGTGACAGTTTTGAAAGCCCTTCCGTCACAAGGAGAACAGGTAAATGCTGAGCAGTACAATCTCCTGAATCACGAGTTTCTCTATCAGATTACCAACATCAAATTCTGCACTGGCTAAAATGCTGTTCTCCTAAAAACACATTAGCTTGAAGATAAGGCACTCCGTAAGTCCACGGCAATGATAGGAATAAACAGATAAATACCAGGAAAAGACTCCTTGACTGAACAAGTCCACCAAACGCTGATGAAAAAGTGCTCTTCAACTCTTCTCTTTGTTCTTTCAGCCTCGTGCATCCCACAGAATGTCCATGTCCAGTTGGACTGTGACACAAACGATGCCTCAGTGCTGTGGAGCCACACTAAAGGTGCAGTGTCTTACTTTGCCACGGCAGAAGGAAGTGATGGGCACACAGTTTCCTGTGAGACGGATAATAGAGAATGTCCGATAACTAACCTACAATGTGGACAGGAGTATAATGTAACTCTGACAGCACGGGACAGTGTGTGTGACAACTCACAAAGCGCTCCGATTGTATTCCACACTGGTAAGCCTCTTGTCTGGAATGGATAAACTTAATATTAAGACAACATATTCCCAATAGTAATTTGAGCAAAAGACTAACTGCTGGTGGAGCTGAATGGGTCAGGCAGCATCTGTGGATGGAAATGAATGGGCAATGTTTCAGGAGGTCTACTCCCAGTTTTGAAATGTTGCCTGACCTACTGAGTACCTCCAGCAGTGTGTTTTTTGCTCAAGATTCCAGCGGTATCTTGTACCCCCAATTGTAACTTTATCTACATGCATGGGAAGGAACTACAGATGCTGGTTTACAGTGGAGATAGACACAAAATGCTGGAGTAACTCAGCGGGACAGGCAGCATCTCTGGAGAGAAGGAATGGAGGATGTTTTGTGTCGAGACCCTTCTTCATGTCTATATGTACATATTTTAACATTCTGTTGTAGAATATCCAAACCTCCTGGCTGGGACAGGGAACATGAATATTTTAGAGTTTTTCATGATCGGCGGTGACACGAAACGAGTATGACAGTTCTCTCCATAGGGTCATCTACTTGTGGGTCTGCAGATGTCTGTAGAGGCCGATCCATGATCCACACACCTTGGTGCAACGTAGGCAGTGGAGACTGGCTGTGGTTGGTAGTTGTTGTGCCCCCTTCTCTCTCACCTTCCGGTGCTGTCGCTTTGTGTCTGCGACATGGCGTAGTTCCGTTTTGTAAAATGCAGCTCCTTCCTGCACGGATTTCCTCCAGGATTGCCTGTCCAGTATAATGTGCTCCCAGTTGCTTGATGCGATGTGGAATTTCTTCAGACTGTTCTTGATGTTGTCCTTGAAGCATTTCTTTGGCGCACCGGGGGCACGCCGACCTTCCTTTAATTGAGAGCACACTATTTGTTGAGGGAGACGCATGTTGGACATGCGGATGACATGGCCAGCCCATCGAAGTTGGTGCTGCATTATTGTAGTGGTGATGTTGGTCATGTTGGCTTCCTCCAAAACGCTGATGATGGTGCGTTTGTCCTCCTGGCTGATCCTCAGAATCTTTCGTAAGGATCTTTGATGGTATTGTTCCAGGGCTCTCAGGTGCCTGCTGTAGGTGGTCCATGACTCGGCTCCATACAACAGAGTGGGGAGGGCAACGGCTCTGTAGACCAGCAGTTTTGTTTGGGCCTTTAGGTCTCAGCTTCAAAGACTGTTTTCCTGAGTCTGGCGTAGGCTCCGCTGGCACAACTCAGGCGATGGTCGACCTCAGAGTCGATGTCAGCTTTTGAGGAAAGAATGCTGCCAAGGTAGGGAAGTGGTCAACGTTTTCAAGTGTGGTGTCGTCCACTTTTATAGTGGGCTGGGTAGACGGCTGGTTGGGTGGAGGTTGATGTAGGACCTGGGTATTCTTGATTTTAAGGCTAGGCCCATGGCTCTGTATGCCTTGGCAATGGCATTCAGGATGCCCCGGAGGTCTTCTGCAGAGTGTGTTGCAAATGCGCAGTCGCCCACGTACTGAAGCTCCATGATGGCGGTGTTACTGACTTTGCCCTTGGCCTTCAACATATTAAGATTGAAGAGCCCACCATCAGTTCTGTAACGGATTGGGATCCCCTGCGGCAGAGGTGAGGTGAAGTATGGCAGCAATGAAGACGACAAACAGGGTGGGTGCAATGATGCATCCCTGTTTGACCCCCGTTTCCACAGTGAAGGGCTTGGACTCAGAGCCGCAGTTGCTGAGCACTGTGACCAATATGCCATCACGTAGAAGCCTCAATATTCTGATGTACTTGTCGTGGCAACCATACCTTGATAGTAGGCTCCAACGAGCCTGACGGTTTACCGAGTCAAAGGCTTTGGCAGGTCTATGAAGGTCATGTACAAAGGCTGCCTTTGCTCACGGCATTTTTCCTGGAGTTGGCGTGCTGTGAATATCATGTCTGCTGTACCTCTGGATAGGCGGAAGCCACGCTGTGATTCTGGGAGTACCTCCGCAGACAGTGGTAGAAGTCGGTTTGCGAGGACGCGAGCTAGGACTTTGCCTGTTGTTGACAGGAGCGAGATGCCCCTGTAGGGGCATTTCATAGTAATTGGGAGAAGTTATGACTGAAGGCAAGTTATAAGATGTCACATTTCAGAGAAGTAGCAATTTAAAGCAATTTCAAAAGTGATCTCCATTCCAGTTCCTCGTTGGCTGAAGCTACTGTCACCAAAGACAGTGTACAAGAGGAAGCTGATGCTGCAAAGATGCACAGGTTGCTGTGAATTTAGATGGTGTGTAGAAATATACAAGAAGCCTGAAGACAGTGTAGCGGCAGATTTTTATATCGTTCATGAGATTACTCCCTCTAGCCACTTAAGAGACAACATGGGGTTAGGAGAATGTCGTATTACGCATGTGAGCTCTCCACGAGACTTTCAGAGCTTCTCGAATGATAAATCTTCATAACACAGTCTTTTGATTAATAGTTTCTTTATTGGTGAAATAAAACAGTAAGATATTCATCTAACCTTCTTCTCTGACTCATACACTTTAATCCTCGTCAAAATCCAGCATATCGCTTTTAAACATTGGAAAACCCCTCCTGTCTTGGCAAAACTCCATATGGTCGAAGGGTATTCCTTCTAGCCATGTTGAGCTCTAAAACTAAACTATCAAACTAAGCTTCTGCGCAAGAGAACCCGGCAGCAAACACGCCACCGACTACGTAATAAATCCCACCCACATAATTACGGGCAGACCAAAATTTAAAAGCAAATGCCATAATTAAAGACACACAAAATAAAGCCAAATGGCCACTACATACCAGCCTCTAAATGTTCTGAGTATGTAACGAGGCAATTACTAATAAACATCAAAAAGTAGCCATGAAGGCTTAACATATATCAAAAGCAAAAAATAGCATGTATTATGTATCCGCATTCAGAATTCTTCAGCGGTTCTTCCATCTTCTCCTTCGCCTTCTAGAAGTAAGCATAACTTGGTTAATGGTTTTATTAAAACATTATTTTTAGTTTAAATTCATACCGTGCGCACCAAACCTTTAACATCAGGCATGATACCCAGTATATAGTCCAAAAAACAAAAGTCCAAAGTTTTGATAGCATGAAACTTCTTCCTCCATGTCTGATCAACTCATGGATGTGGTGTAACAATAATGTTGAAGTGTGAAAATCCTTCAAGAGAATAACAGGATTTTCAGCAATAACGTTCACCGTTAGGTTTGATTTAATTTCCGGATCATTAGCAGAGATTTCAAATCCCAGCTCAAGCTTTGGCCATTCTCTGTCTTGCTTACAGAGAGACTCTGGTTTATTGATCCATCTCTTGCTGCTTAAGAAGCGGTTCACTGTCAGTTCTCCAAAAACTTCATCCGCAGGATTTTCTTTTGTGAAACATATCTCAATTGTGAAACATTAGTAGCTTCCAATGCTCTTTCCATTGGCAGATAGTCTCCGTCCAAATCCAACTCTCCGCTTTCTTTGGCTGTATCCTCTGATGGAATGTTTTCCAATACATCACATTGTCGCTGATCCTCTTGGAAAGCGTGAATCCTCCCTTATTGCAGAGAGAAGTCAGATGTTTTACCATTTGAATTGCTTCCTGCTCAGTCAACATGGATTTTAAGCAGTCATCCTTATAGAAATTATTTTTCAAAGAGATTTTTACTTCATGAAATTTTGTGTTCTTGCCAAACTTGCATTTCAAATTCTGGGTGCGTTGCTCTGCCTTACGACGATTATTCATCAGACTAATACTTTCTTGTTTAGAAGGTAAGTCCAGACAATAATGTCCGTCAATCTTTACTGAGTAGTTCATAATATCCAAGAACTTTAACTCTTCGCTGGACATTTCTTCAGATTCCTTATTGGTAATTTCATTCAAGTCATGATTGTAATGCTTCATCACCAGCTTTTCTAATTTATCAGTAGATATTTGATTAACAGCAATGGCAGGGTAGTTCTTCCGATTCCCGTTTTCGTTGTCCCTTCTTAAGGAGCCATAGATAACCCATCCAAGTCAGTTTTTCGCAGCTTACGGTCCATCACCTTGGCTTCTCACAATCTGTGTAGGTTCCAATGCCTTCAAAACATTCGTTCTGATAAGTAGGTCAACACTAGAATTTATTTTAGATATTTTGACATCCTTCAGGTAAGGCCAATGTCTCAAGTCTTCGTGTCTGGGTATATTTTGATGACCAGCAGGCATGGTTTCATGTATAAACACTTTGGATATTGGTATAAAATTATCTTCATCCAGACTGGATATCTCCACACTTGTAATGTTATGACATGCTCTCTTTATCTTCATTCATGGTACGCAATCGAATCTTAGTCTCTTCTGTGATGTTCAGCCTTCTCGTCGGGTTACTTGTGCAAAAGGTAGCCGAACTACCATGATCCAAAAATGCATATGTTTGCAACACTGTATTCATCTTGCTATTCCTCACCTGTACTGGTAAGAGAGAGAAGATACAGGCTTCAACCTCAGCCCCAATATGAGCAGTTACTTGAGGCGAGGTGACAGCATCACTAGTAGCTGGCTTCTCCTTCTGTTCTGTTTGCTCCGGCTCCTTCTCCTCTATTTGCTCTGATAGTTTTTCTTCTATTTGTTCCAGTTCCTTCTCTTATATTTGCTCTGGTGGCTTCTTTACAGTGTGAAGCGCTTCATGATGATATTGCTTGCACTTATAACAAATCATAGGACTCCTACACTCTCTCACCATGTGTCCTTTTTTCAAAAATCCAAAACAGATTCCTTCACTTTTAAGAAATCCACCTTATCTTTATATTCTTTCTTCTTGAATCTTCTACACCATCTTATGGTGTGACCAACTTCATCACATAACAAACAAAACCCTATTTGCTTGATAGTAGATACATCGCCTTTCATTCCACCTGTCGTTTCCACAGGTATTATAGTGGTAGCAAAACTGCTTCTCTTAGGTCCTGATCTTTCTTCAGTTTTGGTAAAGGTAGAACCTTTGTTTGTTGCAGTTGGTTTATGATCTTCAATAGTCCCATGATGTGGCTCTAACATGTACCGTACTTGCTTTTCAAAGAAATCCACCAGGTCTGGTAGCATGGCTACTCGCTTCTTCTCATCCAATATTCTGCCTGCTTCACCTCTCCACTTTTCTCTCAGTCTTCTGGGCAGATTACTAATGATGACTCTAGTATTACTTGCAAGATTCATTTCCTCCATGTGACTCAGATTTTTCATCGAGCTGCAACAACCTCTAAGAAATATTGCATAATCACTCAATGCCTCCCCATCTTCTGGCTTGATATCTTTCCAAGCATGGGCCTTCTCCATGTATGCGTTAGCAATCCTCTGCTCATTACCAAAACGTTCTTTAAGTAACCTTCTTGCCACTTTATAGCCTTGGCGGTCAGGCTCATTTTGACAATTTTCTACAAGTACTTTAACACCTCCACTGGTGTACTTCACCAGAAATCGTAAGCGCTCCTTTTCATCCGTAGTTTTCATTTCTAATATTTCTTCTAATGCTCTTATGAAAGCTTCATACCACAAAGGATCTCCATCATATGTAGGAATTTCTACTGGTGGTAGAGTGAAAGAGGGATTTTGTCGAGCTATGATCTGGTTGATTCAGCTTGCCTATTCACCAATGCAAATAATCCATCCTGAAAACCTTGGCTTGGCACCAATGGAAGATAGACAGGCCTCTGCGGCTCAAACTGGCTTGCTGGAGCCTATACATCAGCACCCATTTGTTGAGATGACATTTTACCGGCCCTATATTGCCCCAATGGGTGTTCAAAGCCGTGAAATCCGGTGGTCCTCGATTGTGGAATTGATCCAACTGCTGACTCACTTGGAGCACTTTTTCCTCTCAAACCAGAGTTCATCGCATTCGATGCTCTAGAGCTGCATCTTGAACCCTCACTTTCCAATATCCCATTCTTTGATTTGACCACCGCCATCTTTGTGTCTAGTTCCAGCTGTTCTTTGTGTCGCCTCATCTGTTCTTTGTGTCGCCCCATCTCTTCCTTTTGCCGCGTCATCTCTTCTTTCATCTGTTCTTCTTGTCGCCTCATTTGTTCTTCTTCTTGCTCAATCATATGCTCCTTCTTCAAGGCATCCGCTTCAATTGAAAGACCGGCTAGATTAGCTTCAACTCCAAATTGAGCAGAAACCTTTGATACTGAACTGGCTATAGAACCAGATTTATGTCCTGGTCTTCGTGTAGATACATTCGAGATACTATCTCGAGGTGTAATCTCATCTTCCATTCCAGCACCTTGTTACATCGCACTTCCAGCTGTGGAGCACGTAAGTTGTGGTATAATTACAGATAACCACTCCTCCACCTCATCCATGTAATCATTGAATAACTTCACCTCTGGCTGTGTCTTTCGCATTCTTTCAGAGATGGCTCTGAGTCCATCAGTGCATTTTGTCTCTCTTGAACCTCCTGGCAGAGGTTAAGTAGTTGGCTCAGATTAGATTCCACTTTGATTGTATTCTTATCTGATTCCATTAGTTTATTCTGTTTCTCAATTAATTTGGTAACCCGTTTCCATAACTTCTTTCTCTCCTTCTCGGTTTCTTTCAGGTAGGCAGCTTCGGTACTATCTGCATCTTCTAAATACTTTTGCCTGGCTCTGCCACATTGTGGTTTCTCTGTTCTTCAATCTTCTTGCTCCATGGATTTAAAACGGGTCTTGGCAGATTGCCAAGTCATAAAATTGGACGAACTGGGACTTTTGTCAATTTGCTTTAGTCTTGTTGATAAACATCAGGGCAGAATGTTTTGAAAACATCTTCTCAAGAACAATAACAAATTGGATTTTCAGACAACATCCACAATATCTTTGAAGTTAATAATGACGTTAGTTCAAAAGGAATGTGTCTTATCTTGACTTCAAAACAACTCAAGGTCGGACATCTGGATTTCTCCATACAAAGTGCAAAAACAAGCTTGTTGGTTATCTTCCAAGCTAGCAAAACTAGCTTTCAAATCACCTTACAGAAGCCGTTCACGTTAAAGCTTTCCAGCTTCAATTCAAAAGTATAATAGTCCATTTCTACAATCCAAAAGTATAATAGTCCCCACACAAGTGGTTCTAGGTAACAAGTTACTTTTCTGTGTCTAGATAGACACACATTCTGTAAGATGTAAGCCACAACTGTAAGCACAGAAACAATAGGGATGATTACAAAATAGATATTTGCTTTTTAAAAAAACCCTCATATGGTCAAATATGTGAAGAGATTTTATTTCTTGAACAAACCCTAACGTTTATATGCTATAAACTTTTTTTCTAAAATACCATTTATAATATAATAAAGTAACATTGAGTATTCAATACATTCCGTTCCCTAATCACGGCCAGTTTGTTGTTTCTGTACTTTTCAGCACCTTGTGCACCAGAGGACATCTCCGCCAGTCTGAACTGTGACACCAAGAGTACATCCGTGGCCTGGGAGGAGAGTGATGGGGCGATGTGGTACATTACAACAGCAGAAGGACAAGATGGACACATTTCACTGTGTAACACAACGGGGACAAGCTGTGATTTCATGGACCTGCACTGCAGTCAAACGTACTCAATAATTGTTACAGCGATGGACAGTTACTGTCAGAGTGTAAACACTTCAGTTATTGAAACTGAAACAGGTAAAACAGTAATTTTTGAAAGTTCTGACAGAAGGAAGTTACAACATCTGCAGGTTATTTGATTTTCAGTGATTGGTCTTGGTGTCCTAGATAATGGGAAACCTCCTTAAATTTAGAGTTAGTTTAGTTTACTTTAATTCAGGTTAGTTTACTATAGTTTATTTTAGTTTACTTTAGAGATATGGAATGGAAACAGGCCCTTCGGCACATACTGATCATCGATCAACCGTTCACATTAGTTCTTTGTCATCCAACTTTTCCATCCACTACCTACACACTACAGCCACTGTATTGCTGAGGCCTATGAACCCAGAGTCCCACACGTTTTTTAGTATGTGGGTGAAAACCGGAGCACTCGTGTCAAAGGAAGAACATGCAAACTCCACACAAACAATTCCTGAGGTCGGGATGCAACCCAAGTCTCTGGCGCTGTGAGGCAGCAGCTCTACCAGCGTCCACATTCTTCAAAACCTTTAGTACTTTTTCAAATTCCTTTAAAAAATGTTTATTGTTCCTGCCTCAGCTACTTCCTCTTGTAGCTCATTCCATTACCCACCACCTTTGTGTGAAAAAGTTGCCCCTCAGATTCCTATTAACTCTTCCCCCTCTCACTTAAACCACTTGACTATCCTACCCTTGGAAAAAGATTCTGTATATTTAACCTATCTATCCCCCTCCCCTCCTGATATTATACACCTCTTAAAACATCACTCCCTCAGCCACTTGTGCTCCAAGGAATAAAGTCCTAAACTGCACAACATCTCATAAGTTCATACGTTCTAGGAACAAAATTAGATCATTCAGCCCATCATGTCTGCTCCGCAGGTCAATCATGGCAGATCTACCAGATGTTAGACTCACTGGCCTATAGTTCCCAGGCTTTTCCCTGCAGCCCTTCTTAAATAGAGGCACAACAATTGCCACCCTCTTGTCTTCCGGCACCTCGCTCATATTTAATGATGACTCATAAATCTCAGCCAAGGCACCTGCAATTTTCTCTCTAGCTTCCCACAGTGTCCGCGGATATATCTGATCAGGCCCGGGAGATTTGTCTAACTAGAACTTCAACACCTCCACGACCGTAACACTGACTGTCAAAACACTTCCAATGACTCCCCCAATTTCTCCAATCCTCACGTCTTTCTCCGTATTAAAAACAGAGGAGAAATACTCATTGAGGACCTTGCCCATCTCCTGTTGCACCATACATAATTGATCGCTTTGATTCCTGATGGGCCCCATTCTCTATCTGGTTACACGTTTTCCCCTAAAGTACTAATAATACTTCTTGGGATATAGACAATGGACAATAGGTGCAGAAGTAGGCCATTTGGCCCGTCGAGCCAGCACTGCCATTCAATGTGCTCATGGCTGATCATCCCCTATCAGTACCCCGTTCCTGCCCTCTCCCCATATCCCCTGACTCCGCTATTTTTAAGAGCCCTATTCTCTTTTGAAAGCATCCAGAGAACCTGCCTCCACCGCCCTCTGAGGCAAAGAATACCACAGACTCACCACTCTCTGTGAGAAAAAGTGTATCCTCGTCTCCATTCTAAATGGCTTGCTCCTTATTCTTAAACTGTTGCCCCTGGCTCTGGTCTCCCCCAACATTGGGAACATGTTTCCTGCCTCTAGTGTGTCCAAGCCCTTAACAATCTTATATGTTTCAATGAGATCTCCTCTCATCCTTCTAAACTCCAGAGTGTACAAGCCCAGCCGCTCCATTCTCTCAGCCTACGACAGTCCCGCCATTCCGAGAATTAACCTTGTAAACCTACGCTGCACTCCCTCAATAGCAAGAATGTCCTTCCTCAAATTAGGGGACCAAAACTGCACACAATACTCCAGGTGTGGTCTCACTAGGGCTCTGTACAACTGCAGAAGGACCTCTTTGCTCCTATATTTGATTCCCCTTGTTATAAAGGCCAACATGCCATTCGCTTTCTTCACTGCCTGCTGTACCTGCATGCTTACTTTCATAGACTGATGTACAAGGACCCCCAGATACCGTTGTACTTCCCCTTTTCCCAACTTGACACCATTTAGATAGTAATCTGACTTATACTTCATATAATCTGCCAGAGCTATCACCTGTCCCCATTTTGCCTTACAGATTTTGCTGCCTTTTGTCACATTCTCCTCAGTTCCTGAAACTCCTCCAGGATACACTTATTCCCAGCTGCCTTTGTTTTGAGGCTAGATTAATTAAATTGAACAAAAATCTGAACGATGGATATTTATTAATCCAAATGTAAAGAGAAATGCATCCAAGGCACGGGTAAACATTCATGTATAAACTGGTATCGCTTATAAATATAGACAACATCCAACTAGATCATGGAGCTGAGTTCCTGCGGCCTAATATCCTGCATTCGCCACTGAAATGCCACAGTATTATCACTAATTCATGATCTGTATAGGAAGGAACTGCAGATCTTTAAACCAAAGATAGACACAAAAAGCTGGAGTAACTCGGCAGGACAGACAGCATCTCTGGAGAGAAGGAATGGGTGACGCTTCGGGTCGAGACCCTTCTTCAGACCATTCATGATCTCTTGTTTCTCTTTCTTTCTCCCCAAAGCCCCTTGTCCCCCTCAGAACGTACAAGCTGATTGTGCTGCCGTCACTGCCTCTGTAACATGGGAGCTGAGTAACCTCACAGTGTGGTACACTGCAACAGCGGAGGGCAGCGATGGACACACGGCCACTTGTACCACATCCGACACAAACTGTCTAATCCCAGATCTTCACTGCAGCCAAACGTACATCATCTCTGTGCTCGCATTTGGTGAAACCTGCAGCAGTCTCCAAAGCTCACGTTATGACATTTATACAGGTAATAAAGAAGAAAAGATACTCCTCTTTATATCCGGAAGATTAAGATGCACAGGATGAATAGTGACTTGGTCTTATGGATTCAGAACTGGGTTACTGATAGAAGACAGAGGGTAGAGGTTACGAAATTCATACAGGTAACACAGAAAGAGAACGTCTCTTCAGTAATATAATTCTTCTTTGAAGGATATCTCGAGCACTGCGCTATGTACTGTGGTTAGAAGTTAGAGCAAACTGTGCAGTCCAGTTCAATACTCTGAGGTCTCATTGAATTGGCCTTTGGCGCTGTGAGGCAGAGGTTCAACGTCTGCACCCAGTGTTGGATTTACCTATAGGATCGACAAGCTGAAGCCTAGGGCCTCAAAATCTAGGGGGCCCCCGGCCAAGGTGTATAATATTTTTGACACTGTCATAGGCCTTTCTGACATATGCTGTCACAACGCACTGTAGTCTCTAAACAACCCTTCAGTAATTTTCCTTGCATTTCAGAATAATATTGTTTTAAGCCGATAACTCGACACTAGCATTGGCAATAAATAAATAAATAAATATGCGCAGCTTTCCAGCCCCATATCTCATTAGCTACGCTCGGCTGCACATCGATGTCGATCTGGTGGCACCGAGGTACGGTAAACTTCCACAAATGCTCTAGTAAGCAGTGATGGCGGGTGCAGGGAACATCTTTGGACACTTGCAGGCTTCAAAAGTCAAAACTCAGAGGTAAGTAGGAAAGTGCAAAGATATTTGAACTAGGAAGTTGGCAGGGAGCAATGCTAGGGGTGGAGCTGCTAATCGTTGCTAGAAACCTACTGTGTAGTGCTGTCTGTGGCTGCCATTGTCAGGTTAGTAATAAAACTAAGCTTATTTGTAGCATCTTTGGTAACGATAGGGAAAAGCGGTTTTTGGAAGCAGATTTCTTTATCATCCTTGGCTTAAATGATTTAAAGCACTCTTCCATCTTCCTCTAGTCATGGGGGTGGGGGATTGGGAGGGGCCTCACAAATGGAATAGCCTCGGGCCTCTCTTCATCTAAATCCGGCACTGACTGGACCTCTGTGCTGCCCCTGCATATATTAGCATCAAACGCCGTTAGCCATTCCTCAGCCCACTTGTCCAGCTGATCACGAGCATATTGTAATTGTTGACAACCATCTTCACTATCTACGACACCAGCCTCTTTAGTGTCATCTATAAAGTTACTAATCCTGCCGTATACATTCTCATCCTAATCACTGATATAAACAGCAAAGAGCAATGGGCACAGCACTGAACCGTGAGGCACAGTGATCATCACAGGCCTCCGGTCCAAAAACGCCTTTCCACCACCACCCTCTGCTTCCTTCCATGAAGCCAATTCTGTATCCAGTT
Organism: Raja brachyura; assembly: GCA_963514005.1. The sequence goes on from OY740790.1 coordinate 11,845,672, forward strand.
GCTAGCTCTCCCTACGTCCCATGAGATCTAACCTTCCAGAGCTGCCTGTCTGTGCCATAGATTTTAATGTGTATATTTTCTCTTCTACAGCACCTTGTGCCCCAGATGAAATCGTTGCCAATGTGGATTGTACCTCGAATAGAGTGGTGGTATCTTGGGGAAGAACTGATGGGGCGCTCTCGTACGATGTAACTGCTGAAGGAAGTGATGGGGACACGCACTCGGACAACACCACAGACACACGCTATGAAATGCTGGATTTACACTGTGGACAATCCTATAACATAACCGTAACAACTCTGAGTTACAGCCGGCACGGCGTTTCAAGCACCTCTGTACAAATACAAACTGGTAAATAATATCCATCAAGGAATAATTTCGATATTTAGACAATTAATACAGGCAGCAAGAGAACTGATATTAATTTACATTTTCTAAATAGCACCCTGCATTCCTGAGAATCTCACAGCTGAGCTGAATTGTGAATTGAATACAATATCTTTCTGGTGGGATGAAGCTGATGGAGCAAAGTTGTACACGGTGACTGTTCGAGACAGTCAAAGAGAAACAGCTTCATTCAACACAAGTGATACAAGGGCTCAAACCCAAGAGTTGCAGTGTGGTGAATATTATACAATCTCTGTGCTAGCAACAGATGATATCTGCAGGAGGCCCCAGACAGCAGTGGTGAATGTACACGCAGGTAAAACGTTTGAAAGTGTCATCAACTGAAGTGTGAGATTTCATTAGCAATATTCAAATAAGTTGTTTATTAATATTATTAAACGTTCTTTTGCCACATATTGTTCTGTGAATGCTGCAGATCAATTTTATAATACTTTATTGCCCTAAAAATATTTATCTAATTCTCTCGAAAAACTTACCATAGAATTTTCTTCAACTTCCATTCACGGCCTTACCTCACTTACCTCATGATGTAAAGATTCAACTGACTTATATTCAAACATCAATGTGGATTCAAACAGCAATGACTTATATTCAAACAGCAGTATTCAAACATCAACGTGTTACTTTGACGTGCTAAATGTTGCTCTGTGATTGTGCAGCGTAATTTTAAAATATCTTAGCTCAATTCCCTCACGCACTTCCTGTAGCCTCCTCCAGATCTGAATCGGAATCATGTCCGTGGCCCACTCAATCCCCAACAAGAATTATTTTGCCAGTTACCTCTTTTGCCCTAAAAATATTTATCTAATTCTCTGGTAAAGATCATCATTGAAACTCCTTCAACTTTCATTCAAGGCCATGTATTCCAAACTTCACTTTCATTGTATAATAATATATTTTACTTCATATGCGCTTCTTTGCCATAATATTTAACTCTACACTCCATCTTCACCATCCTAAAGAGGACAATGTACCCACTCCATCATCTTGATATAACTGAATCCCCTCACCCCAAATATCATTATGATAACTCTCTTCTGCGCCTTCTCCTGGACTATGTGTGTAGGAAGGAACTGCAGATGCTGGTTTACACCAATGATAGACACAAAATGCCGGAGTAACTCAGCGGGCCAGGCAACATCTCTGGATAGAAGGAATGGGTGAGGTTTCGGGCCGAGACCTTTCTTCAGACTGAGCACGCACCCGTGTAGCACTAGCGAACCATCCTGCAAGGATATTGGCTCCCCTCCAGTTAACATGCAACCCATCCATCTTGTACAGGTCACCTTTGCTTCCGAAAAGATCACATTGGTCCAGAAATTTGAACCCTGCCCCCTGCACCAACTCCTCAGCCACACATTAATCTCCCCCTATCGCTCTGTTCCTACCCTCACTAGCACGTGGCACTGGAAGCACTCCAGAGATCACTACCTTGGACGTCTTGCTTGTTAGCCTTTTACCTAACTCCCTCTACTCGTATTGGAGTAACTCATTCCTTTCCCTACCTATCTCATTTGTGCCAACATGCTCACCTCCCCCTTGAGTCACAGTTATGAACCTGTAATTTATAACGTTTCACTGCCGTCTTTGCCTTGCCCCTCTTGTGAACGCCTCCATTTATGAAGATATTTCTAAATATTTTTCTGAGAATTATGGACATTTTCAAAACTTCATTTATCTGTTTCTTTACTTGATTCAACAAGGTGGTCCAGCTGCCTGACATCCAACTTAATTTTCCATTTTTTTTAGTCGCTTGTGTTCCTCATAATGTCAAAGCGCAACTGGATTGCAACGTCAATACAGCAATGGTCATGTGGGACTCTGGTAAAGGAGCACTGTGGTACACTGCCATTGCGGAAGGAGCTGATGGAAGCAACGTCTCGTGCAGCACATCAGAAACATCCTGTAGAACACCCGCGTTATTCTGCGGCCAGTTATATTCTGTACATGTTGTAGCATCGGACAGGAGTTGTAACCACTCTGTGAGTTCTTCAACTGAAATTCAGACAGGTAACTCATTATTTACTGACTGATGTGGCTTGCAATGCCAGATATAACTTCAATATGTTCACATAATATGTGGGATGAAAAAAATTGTCTAACAAGACATTTAGGAAGGAACTGCAGATGCTGGTTTAAACCGAAGGTAGACACAAAATGCTGGAGTAACTCAGCGGGGCAGGCAGCATCTCTGGAGAGAAGGAACGGGTTTATAGTATTGTCTTTGCGAAACAGTCAGGAGAGAAGATTGAGAGAATAGTTCATTCTTTCACGATGGAGGGACATGACCAGAAAGAACGCTCACCGCTCGCAATGCCACCTGTGGCCACTCAGGGAATTTCAACCGAGTTGAACTTCTCGTGATTTTGTGTGATTATAGGGGTGGGCGGACCATCAGTTTGCGGAAAATCAGTGTTCAACCTGTAATGGAAAGAACAGTCCGTGTTTGCACGTTAAGACTTGTGAATTTAAGTACAAGACTGAAAATCTTTATCCAGCTAATTTTTTTTTCCTTCAGCTCCCTGCAGTCCCCAGAATGTAAGTGCTGATTTGGACTGTACAGCACGCACGACATCAGTGTGGTGGGAGCAGAGTGAAGGTGCAGTGTTCTACATGGCCATGGCAGAAGGAACGGAAGGAGACTGGTACTCGTGCAACACAACCGAAGCAAACTGTGAGATCCTAGGCCTCCCATGTGGCCAGTGGTACAATGTAACTGTGTTAGCAATGGACGAGAATTGCACCAGTTTACCAAGTTCATCTGTAGAAATTCAAACAGGTAAAATTACATTTTAATTATGCGAAAACCGGAAACTAATCAAGCACCAGGAATGATTTAAATTGGCATAGTATTATAAAACTGCATATTAATAAACATGTTTAAGAAAGAACTGCAGATGCTGGAAAAATTGAAGGTAGACAAAAATGCTGGAGAAACTCAGCGGGTGAGTTCCTTCGCTCCATAGATGCTGCCTTACCTGTTGAGTTTCTCCAGCATTTTTGTCTATCTTATATTAATAAACATGGATAACTACTACAAAAATTCAGTCACATTACCTTTAATTGTAATGTACTGTACATATGCTCATTCCAGTTTAGTTTATTGTCACTTGCACCGAGATACAGTGAAATGCTTTTGTTGCATGCTATCCATTCAGCAGAAATACAATACATGATTACACTTGAGTCATTTACAGATACATGATATGTTGCATTTCTGATTTGCACACAACCATCAAAAATTTAATGCCAGGAAAAATGAATGCAAGATGCAACAGGAGGATTCAACTGCATTTAGTGTTTGTTGAGGTTGATGTTGTTTTCATGTCTTTCCCTTGGACAATAGTAAAATGTAGAAAACGTATTCACAAATTGATTAATATTAGCATCTATGTGCTCGTTGCAGTAAATATTACCAAGTAGGGTAGTTAATCCATGAAATGGACAGTTTTATGGGCTACCAATCCCAATATTTCTACCTCAAATACAGAGTTGATTATCTCAAGTTACCTCAATGTAAAAGTTAACGTGCACATTTCCTAACAGCTGCTGCTAGGTGTTACAGTGTGTAAATTTTAATAAAATTGCATTGTTAAATCTTGAAGTGTTTAAAAAATGTGTTGAGTTTGCTTTCTCTGTTGTGCAGAACCTTGTGTCCCACAGAGTGTGGCTGCTCACGTTAACTGTGAAAATAACACCGTATTAGTGCTTTGGGATCCCAGCAATGGCTCAGAGTCATACCATGTAACAGCACAAGGAATCAATGGACATTGGGCCTCCTGCAATACAACAGGCACTGAATGTGAGGTCTCTGATGTGCACTGTGGACTGAACTACTATATAACTGTAGAGGCAATCCGCATGGAGTGTAACAGCTCACAAAGCTCTGCTTTAACAGTTAAAACAGGTAATTTGTGTGGTATATAGAATCATATCTATAATTTCTATACGTTATTTGGAGTGTTGCCTTTGATGTATCCTCAGTCTATACTTATGGATGTTCTCGTTGCAGTACCGTGTGTGCCCCAGAATGTTGACGCTCACATGGACTGTGATGCTGGACATATGTCGGTCTCCTGGGAGTTCAGTGAGGGTGCAATATCATACATGGCTACTGCAGAAGGGAGCAACGTGCAGCAATGCAGTGCCAATGATACACTGTGTGATATCGCCGACCTGTACTGTGGAGAGACCTACACCCTCTCAGTTTATGCCATTGATGACACCTGTGACAGTGCTGAAAGTCCTTCCATCACAAGGAGAACAGGTAACTGTGGGGCGGCATGGTGGAGCAGCGGTAGAATTACTGCCTTACAGCACCCGGGTTCAATCCTGACTACGGGCACTATCTGTACAGTGTTTTTACGTTTTCCCCACGACCACTGTGGGTTTTCCCTGGTTGCTCCGGTTTCCTCCCACACTACAGAGACAGACGTACTGGTTTGTAAGTTAATTGGTTTTGGTAAAAATTGTAAATTGCCTCAATGGTGCTAGTGTATGGCAATCCCTGGTCAGCGTGAACTCAGTGGGCCGAAGGGCCTGTTTCCACACTGTAATCTTCCGAATTATTGTTAGTCACACTAATCTTCATTTGTGCACCATACTACACTCATTTCTGCACCATACTACACTCAAAGTCAGTTTAACTTTGTAAAATACAGTAGGATAACATTCATGACTAAACTAAGGAAATCTTTTATTGAGAGAACCCTATGGAGTCTCAGAATATTTACATATCTGTCTGCCAACTAACAAACATGCAACAGCTTCTTGCCATTCCCATACTCACAATGCAAGACATAGCATAGTTTAATTTTGTTTAATTTAGTTTAGTTTAAACTTAGTTTAGTTTGATTTAGAGACACAGCATTGAAACCGACTTTTCGAGTCCACGCCACAAATTAATGCACCCATTCACAGTAGTTCTATGTTATCCCACATATCCCATAGTTTTAGTCTTATTGCAATTCCAAAAGGGGTGTACACTGAATAATATAGAGCCATGCACGGCATGTTTGCTTGAAGATTTTGGTTAAGTTAACTACTGTTCATCTCTTTGCTTTTTTCAGTTTCATGTCACCCACAGAATCTCGATGTCCAGCTGGACTGCGACACAAACGATGCCTCAGTGCTGTGGAGCCACACTAAAGGTGCAGTGTCTTACTCTGCCACAGCAGAAGGAAACGATGGGCTCACTGTTTCCTGTGAGACAGTCAATAAAGAGTGTCAGATCAGCAATCTACACTGTGGACAAATGTATAACCTAACTCTGACAGCATTGGATGGTGTGTGTGACAACTCACAAAGCTCTCAGTTGGAATTCAACACGGGTATGTTTTTGCATGAACTTTTATGCCTAGTAGGGTCATAGAGTCATTGAATCATACAGCATGGAAACAAACCCTTCAGCCCAACTGTCCCATGCCCACCAACATGCCCCGTCTACACTAGTCCCACCTGCCTGCTCTTAGCCCATGACCCTCTAAACCTATCCTATCCATGTACCTGTGCAAATATCTCTTAAACGTCATGATAGCACTTGCCCCAACTACTTCCTCCGGCATATATGGAAGTAAGTGAGTTAGGTACAATCTATACTTAACTAAAAGTGTAATCTTGTATGTATGTATGTTCCCGAAATACAGCCAAAACAGTACATGATAGCGCAACAATATTAGGGGTGCCTTACTCACCATTGACCTGCTGTACGCAGTATCAAGTTTAATTCTATTTTACAAAGTAATTCACCTAATATACTTTAATTAACTTTACACTGTGAACGGGACGAGTTTCAACGCGGCAGTTGCGCCTGCGCAGCCCTTAACCCACGGGTCCATGGGTCATTGTCAGCCTCGCCCACGCTGTTAGGGAAGGGTTGCTGGGTCCGGTATCCGCGCGTGTGCAGATCGCTATTTTGATCTAATACTTCCGTGTGTACTTGACTGGCATCACAACAGGGACCCAACGGGTCCACGGGTCGTCTAGTAATATTTAAAAGACACTTGGATAGGTACACACTGAGGAAAGGTTCAGAGGGATATGAGTCAAACACAGGTAAATGGGGCTAGCTTGTTGAGGCATCTTGGCTCACATGGACAAGTTTGGTTGAGGAGCCTATATTCATGCTGTATGACTCCGTACCTCCAAGTCATGTACAGTTTATGGAGAAAATTCCTATGTAAAAGGAATTCCTTTTTAAATATTCCCAACAGTTTCAGGCAATTTATGAAAAAGAATGTTAATTTTATGTTGTCAGTACCAAAGATTTTGAAAGATTTGCATTTCCTGCCTAGTCACAGTTTTGTTTCTGTACTTTGCAGCACCTTGTGCACCAGAGGACATCTCCACCAGTCTGAACTGTGACACCAAGAGTACATCCGTGGCCTGGGAGGAGAGTGATGGGGCGATGTGGTACATTACAACAGCAGAAGGACAGGATGGACACATTTCACTGTGTAACACAACGGGGACAAGCTGTGATTTCATGGACCTGCACTGCAGTCAAACGTACTCAATAACTGTTACAGCGATGGACAGTTACTGTCAGAGTGTAAACACCTCCGTTTCTGAAACTGAAACAGGTAATAGTCCCAATGTCTCTGATGTGTAAAACAGGTTACGATGCAGCAGGTAATTCGGGTTAATGGCTACGGCTAAATTACAATGTTGCAAGAAATGCAGATTCCACAATATCATGCATCTCATGCACAGGGCTGGTCCATCTGATTCATTTCTGCTTCTGGGTTTTTAGGCCACCTTCTTGACCACTCCCAGATGCTGACCTCCCTGTTCACTGCTTCTTGGGCTTCTGGCCGATGTCCTATCTGATCGTGGAGTTTCAAACTTCCTCTAGGCTACCTCTGGGTTTGTCTTCTGCCCAAGTGCAGACTCCCAAATTACCCTTTTTCTGTAGCACCTCCAGCAAACCTAACCGTAAGACCACTTTCCATTTAAAAAAAACAGTAGTTAGTGAAGTAGAACAATGAACAGACATCATTTCTTTAAAATCTAAAATATGCTTATATAGTTTAAGCTATTTTCTCCACTGGATGGAATGCACAAACAATTTATTGTAATTTACCACATTTAATCAAAGTGTGTGTAACTATTTCATGTTTCCAACTAAGTAAGGTCTTATCAATGATCTTGCTGTGGAACTGGGATAAGTTAGAAATGAAACGTTGTCAGCTGCAAAGTTAAAGAATAAGAGATAGAGAGAGTACAATGAAAGTGGAGATCAAGAGGATCGTAGGGTCATACGTATGGAAACAGCTTTCAGCTGAACCTGCATAAAGTCGAACAAGATGCCTCAATTGCACTGGTCCCACCTGCCCGCATTTGGCCCATATCCTTCTAAACCTCTTCTATCCATTAGATTAGATTTTATTATTTGTCATTCGAACCTCAGAGAAGCTCAAACGAAACTCTGTTTCTACAGCCATACAAACAAAACAATTCCTACAAAACATACAAACAATTCAATTTACACAAACATCCATCACAGTGAATCTCCTCCTCACTGTGATGGAAGGCAAAGTCTTCTCTCTCCCCCGCACCATTTCTCTCCCGATGTCCAAGCCCCAGGCGGGCGATGTTAAGTGCCACGGCCATTGAGGCCGCGCCTGGTGATGTACGGCCCTGCTCAAGGCCCAAAAGTCACAAAGTTGGAGCCCCCGGCGGGCACTGGAATGACCCGCGGCCATTAAAACTGCGCCGGGCGATGTACGGCCCCGCTCCGGGTTTTTCCAACCCCGCGACACGAGCGGGAAATGTTGCGTTGCGGGGGCTCCGGAAAGCAGTCTCTCACCTGGACCCGCGAGCTCCCGATATCCCGACAGTCCACCGGCAGTAATCTGCAGCTGGAGCTCCTGAGTCGGGCAGCAGCAGCGAACCACCACTGCTCCCCACGCTCCGAGGCCGGCCAGCCCCACGACGGTGAGCCCACAGGTCATCCCGGTCGGAGGCCGCTCCACGGTGCTAGGCCCCAATGACAACGGAGACCCGACAGGGAACAGATCGGGTCTCCCGTGGCAGGGAAGAGATTTTTAAAGTTTCCCCCTCCCTCCCCCACCCCCCACATATACACAGTTAGAAACAGTACAAAAAAAAACACGAACAACTACATTTAACTAGACAACATTTTTTTTTAAAAAGACAGACAGGCTGTAGGGGCCGCTGCAACATGAGTCGCGCCGCCGCGAAAGTACTATCCATGTACCTGCCCAAATATTTTTAAAATGTTATGATAGTCCCTACCTCAACTGCCTCCTCCAGCAGCTCGTTCCATACATACACCACCATTTGAGTGAGAAATTATGCCCTTCAGATGTTTCTTTTCCCCAGCTCCAGTGAACTGTGTCTTGCAATCTAAATAATACTCTAAGCAAATTACTGACTTTTCTGAAGTAACCTTTAATTTACTTTTAATCTGACCTAATTTTCCATCATCATTTTCCAGTAAGTAAAGTTCTTGGATTAATCAAATTACAAACTTGCCCAATTTTTAATAATTTCCTTCTTCAACTTCAAAACTCCTTTTCTTTCCGTATTTAGCCTATGTCACTTACTCCACCCTTCTACGAATTACCTCCTCCCCCCCACTTGCATTCACCTAGCATTTGCAAGGCCTTGCCCCACCTCCATCTCTCTTTTCAGCTTTCTCCCCTCTACTCCATCTATCTGAAGAAGAGTTCTGACCCAAAACATCATTCAGTCTATTCCATCCACAGATGCTGCCTGATCTGCGAATTCCTCCAGCTCCCTGTTTTTTTGCTGAAGTATGAGGCTATCCACATTATACACAAGAACAATGGACATTTTCAAAGCTAACTTCTGCCGATAAATGCTGGAAAGCTCATTGTAACTTCAAATGTAGACTAGACTAGTATTCTTTTAAGATTAAGGGGTGCACGGTGACGCAGCGGTAGAGTTTCTGCCATACATCTATAGAGACATGAGTTCGATCCTGATTACAGGTGCTGTCTGTATGGAGTTTATACGTTCTCCTGTTGACCTGCGTTAGATTTTCTCTGGGTGCTCCGATTTCCTCCACATTCCAAAGATGGAGTATGGTTTTGTAGGTTAATTGGCTTCGGTAAAATAATAACTTGTCCCTTGTGTGTGTAGGATAGTGTTAAGGGCCTGTCCCACTGTACAAGGTAATTCAAGTGCTCTCCCGAGTTTAAAAAAAATCAAACTTGTGGTAAGTACGTAGAATGTGCGTAGCGGGTATGTCGGAGTTTGGGACGTCTCTTAGCGGCACGTAACGTTAACAGCAGGTACTCGGGAAACGCAATAAGCTCATGAAGACTCAAATTGATTGATTTTTCAACATGTTGAAAAATGTCCATGAGAGCCCCGAGTACCTACGAGCGGCTATTACCGTAATTCTCCGAGTTCGAATCAGGAGGGAATTTAAAGGAGGGAAACTCGGGAGAACTCTTGAATTAGCTCATACAGTGGGACAGCCCCTTTAGCGTATGGGGATCGCTGGTCGGTGCGGACTCGGAGGGCCAAAGGGCCAGTTTCCACGCTGTATTTCTAAACTAAACTAATTTAAAGGAGGGTTTTTGAAAGGATTAAAGCAATTATGTGGGGAGATAGAAACTGTGGTGAAGGAGACCTTTGCAACACATAATCAGTGTAAAACGCTGAATAAGATCTTTCAGGGATAAGGTCTGAAATTATAATGCGACATCAATAGAAGTCTAGATTTCTCCACCCCAATGAGTTATTGAGGTTAGATTAATTGACATATTCAAAATTTGAATTGACTGATTCTATTACATGAGGACACTAAGGCAAATGGACCCATGGTGTGAGTGAATGTTGAAGAAACAGACAGGTACAAGGATAGGACAGGTTTGGAGGGATATGCGCCAAATGCGGGCAGGTGGAACTCGTGTAGCTGAGACATGTTGGCCGGCATGGGCAAGTTGGGCCGAAGGGCAATTTTCCACACTGTATCACTCTATGACTCAATTAATACGTCTTCCAACCTTGATTAATCATAATCAGCCATTAATAATAATCAGCCTTAATCTATTTGATGTCAGAAAATACATGTGGGTCTGAATGGCCTAGTGCTGCCACAAAGTCCGACATCTACTTTTGAAATGCTACACTCATTATATTAATTCATATCTTTCTTCCACTCCAAGCTCCTTGTCCCCCTCAGAACGTACAGGCTGATTGTGCTGGCGTCACTGCCTTTGTAACATGGGAGCTGAGTAATCTCACAGTGTGGTACACTGCAACAGCGGAGGGCAGCGATGGACACACGGCCACTTGTACCACGTCCGGCACAAACTGTCTAATCCCAGACCTTCACTGCAGCCAAACGTACAGCATCTCTGTGCTCGCATTTGGTGAAACCTGCAGCAGTCTCCAAAGCTCCAGTTATGAAATTCATACAGGTAATAAAGAAAGCGAACCTCGAGAGTCAGGAGTGTTTAATTGTCATATGTACTGAAATAGAACAATGAAATTCTTACTTGCAGCAGCGTAACAGATCTTTAGCACAGTACTCAACAGATGGCATGATAAACAAAGAAGTTCAATTAAAAAAAACGATGTTAGTGTAAGACAAAATAAAAGCCCAAAGTTCCTGCTGCAACCAAGACAGTTTGTACTTCATGGTTTAGTTGGTGTTTGTAGTGTTCAATAGACTAATGATTGTCTCCTTCATTCCTGGCCATTCGAGTAGCCAAACCAGGCTGTGATTCAACCAGTTGATATGCTCTCTGCCCTGTCGAAGTTCCATAGAGTGTTTGTTGACAAATCCAATCTCCTCAATCTGCTAACGAAGTAGAGACATTGAAGGACTTTCTTTATGATTGCATCAATGTGCTGGCTCCAGGACAGATCTTCAGAGAACTGTCCTGGACCCAGCCCAGGAACCTGTTGACTCTCCCCACCACCGGCCTGCCCATGAAGACAAGTTTGTGGATCCGCAGCCTTCTTCTTCCAAAATCAACAATCAGCTCTCTGGGGTTATTGGTCTGGAACCATTTAATTAGACGATCGGTCTCTCTCCTGTACGCTGACTAATCATTACCCGTAACTTTGTCCAACAATGGTGGTGTCATCCAAGAATTTAAAGATGGAACAGTGTCCGTCTACGCTGTCATGGGTATAGAATGAGTAGAGCAGTCTTTATAGAACACGTCATCTCCTCAGGATATCATGACAGACTTTACAATGAACAGATTATTTTGGAAGTTTAGGAGTCAGCGCAAACTGGGCAGCCGAGCTATGCACTGTGACCTCTGAATAATCTGTTTAGAAAAGGTAATAAAAGACAGAAAAAGTGACAGATTGACTCAGTGGGTCAGATAACGTCTCTGGAGAACATGGACAGATGACGTTTTGGGTCGGGGACCTTCTTCAGACTGATTGTGGTGGAGGAGGGTAGGATGCTGGAAAGGAGGAGGGCAGGACAAAGCCTGGCGAGTGATAGGTGGATACAGTTGTCGGGTTTTTGATAGGCAGATTGTTGGACAAAGGCCAGAGGTCTGAGATAAGGACAGCAAAGTTCGAATTGAGATGCCAGGGTAAGGAGTATAGGTGGAAGGAGAGAGGGGGGGGGTGGGTATAAATGGGTGCCCGTCCAGATGCGGCATAGGGAAGAAAGGCGGGGGAAGAGGGAGAAGTGGGGGGAGGCAGTTTGTAGCTTGACCTAAAAATGTAGAGGTCAATGTTCATACTGTTAGGTTGTAAGGTACCCAAGCGGAATATGAGGTGCTGTTCCTCCATTTTGCGTGTGGCCTCACTCTGTCAATGGAAGAGGCCCAGGACGGAAAGGTCAGTATGGGAATGTGAAGGGGATTTAAAGACCAATCCTTAGAATGCTTAAAAAAATGTTATTCAGTATCTTCCAACTAGAACAGGCATCACAAGGTTAACATGGAAATAGGCCCTAATGCCAACTAACCCTTATGCCAACTAACCAACTAATTGGGCTTGTATACTCTGGAATTGAGAAGGGTGAGATTGGATTTTATTGAAACATATAAGATTATTAAGGGTTTGGACACGCTAGGGGCAGGAAACGTGTTCCCGATGTTGGGGGAGTCCAGAACCAGGGGCTACAGTTTAAGAATAAGGAGTAAGCCATTTAGAACGGAGATGAGGAAATACTTCTTCACACAGAGAGTTGTGAGTCTGTGGAATTCTCTGCCTCAGAGGGCGGTGGAGGCCGGTTCTCCGGACACTTTCAAGGGAGAGCTAGATAGGGCTCTTAAAGATAGCGGAGTCAGGGGATATCGGGAGAAGGCAGGAATGGGGTCTGATTGTGGATGATCAGCCATGATCACTGAATGGTGGTGCTGGCTCGAAGGGCCAGAGGGCCTACTCCTGCACCTATTGTCTATAACCTTTGATGCTGCAATCTTCACCACGCTCTGTGGATCCCAGCAATTCCCCAAGAAATGTGGAATCAGAATGCTTTTAGTACTGCGTGGTAACATTAATGCAAAGATTAAACAGGCAGGACAATCATTTGACTAGAGATAGAAACAAAATTCTGGAGTAACTCAGGGGGACAGGCAGTATCTCTGGAGAGAAGGAATGGGTGATGTTTCGGGTTGAGACCCTTTTTCAGACTGACTACTTAGGGTTCTTTGGATCTAACGTGATTAAATTGAATAGGCAAACACGGAATATCATTATCATGGCTTTATTGAAGGTATTTGAATTCAGTGAGCTGCTAACATGGCATTTTCATCCTTATATCTCCTTTTCTACAGCACCTTGTGCCCCAGATGAAATCATTACCAACGTGGATTGTACCTCAAATAGAGTGGTGGTATCTTGGGGAAGAACTGATGGGGCGCTCTCGTACGATGTAACAGCTGAAGGAAGTGATGGGGACACGCACTCGGACAACACCACAGACACACGCTATGAAATGCTGGATTTACACTGTGGACAATCCTATAACATAACCGTAACAACTCTGAGTTACAGCCGGCACGGCATTTCAAGCACTTCTGTACAAATACAAACTGGTAAATAATATCTCAGCAAGGAAATTATTTTGATGTTTAGTCATTGCGTTTATTTACAAGACAGTGAATTGATATGAATTTGTGTTTTCTGAATAGCACCCTGCATTCCTGAGAATCTCACAGCTGAGCTGAATTGTGAATTGAATACGATATCTTTCTGGTGGGATGAAGCTGATGGAGCAAAGTTGTACACGGTGACTGTTCGAGACAGTCAAAGAGAAACAGCTTCATTCAACACAAGTGATACAAGGGCTCAAACCCAAGAGCTGCAGTGTGGTGAATATTATACAATCTCTGTGCTAGCAACAGATGATATCTGCAGGAGACCCCAGACAGCAGTGGTGAATGTACATGCAGGTATTGCTAATTTCCGTAAAAACCTTTATAACAGGTCAGCAAATGGTCTTCTAGTCCATTGGCAATATATCAATGTGATCCTCTTCTATTTTATTAATTTTACTTGTCTTAAACATTTTTTTAGATCTATATTACTAAAAGTAAGTTCTTGACCACTTTTGACTCACTGTGATTTGATTTCGGAGAGAACGCCGCTACTTACGGCCGTCATTTTTGGCCACATCGCTCAGAGCCCCTCTCCGCCGGACTGGACCAGAGGATTTTTCCCATCGACGAAATAACTAACAGGACAAATTAGTGGATATTGTTCACCTGGATTTTCAGAAAGCCTTTGATAAAATGCCACACGTGAGGCTGCTAAAGAAGATGAGAGCCCATGGTATTGGAAGGATATATACTCATGTGGATAGCAGGTCGGCTGGATGGCAGAAGGCAAAGGGTGGCCATATCCATGCCCTCCAGAGATGCCCCTGACCTTCCCTGAGTTACTCCAGCATTTGTGTTTAAGTGTAAGAAGGAATTGCAGTTGCTGGTTTAAACCAAAGATAGACACAAAAAGCTGGAGTATCGCAGCGGGACAGGCAGCATCGCTGGAGCAAAGGAATGGGTGGTGTTTCGTATCGAGAAGGGTCTGAAGAAGGGTCTCGAAGCAAATCGTCACCCTTTCCTTCGCTTCAGAGAAGCTGCCTGTCCCGCTCAGTTACTCCAGCTTTTTGAGTCTATCTTTGTGTTTTACAGTAAGTGTTGAACAACAAGCACATCTTTAGCTGTACGCCGTCAATCCTTATTGTAAATGTAGCCTCACAGTAATCTATCTATGTTACTAAAAGTCTGATCTTGACCGCTTTTGGCTCGCTGTGCTGTGATTTCCGAGAGAACGCCGCCACCTACGGCCATCATTTTTGGCGACCTCGCTCAGAGCCCCCCTCCGCCTTTCTGGACCGGAGGATTTTTCCCATCAATGAAAAATCAGAGATATTTTAATGTTTTAAAATTGTTTGCCATTCTCTCTGCTGCCCCTGCTGGTGGGAGGGTGGAGGGACTATAAAACCCGGAAGTGGTGTGCCTCACTCAGTCTCTGCAAGATGGAGGAAGCGAGAGGGTCACGTCTCTCTGAGCTCTGAATTTCTGGGTTGAAGTAAAAAGGCACTGCAAATAGTTGTTTGGGGGATTTGGGTTGAAGTAAAAAGGCACTGCAAATGGTTATTTGGGGGGTTTGGGTTGAAGTAAAAAGGCACTACAAATGGTTGTTTGGGGGCTTTGGATTGAAGTAAAAAGGCACTGCAAATGGTTGTTTGGGGGGTTTGGGTTGAAGTGAAAATACACTGCAAATGGCTGTTTGTGGGTTTGGGTTGAAGTGAAAATGCACTGCAAATGGCTGTTTGGCTAAACATGACAACTCCTGTTTGCACTATATTGATTTTAGATAAAACGCTACCACTTACGGCTGTGATTTTTGGCCATCTTACCCAGTCCCCCTCCGCTCATCAGGTGCAGAGGAATCTTCCCATCAATGAAAAATAAAAGTGTTATTAGTGTTTAAAAAATGTTGAGAATCTCTCTCCTGTCAATCACGCCATGAAGGCCACACCTTTTCCGGTGGGAGGGGGATTATAAAACCCGTAAGTGTGAGTGTGTCTCAGTCGCTGCATGATGGGGGAGGGAGAGGTCACAACTCTGTCTGAGCTGTGAATCAACCGAACACACTGAATGTCTACTGAAATGTGAGTGTGGTGTTTTGTGTGGTTTTATGGTGGTTTTACCCTGCTTGCAATGGTATAAAACTACATTTGAATGTGGTGGCCTTGCATCCTGCATGAAATGGTATGAAACTCCATTTGAATGTGGTGTTGTTACACCCTGCATGAAATGGTATGAAACTGCATTTGAATTTGGTGGCCTTGCACCCTCCTTGAAATGGTATGAAACTGCACTTGAATTTGATGGCCTTGCACCCTGCTTGAAGGGGTTGGAAACTGCACTTGAATTTGGTGGCCTTGCACCCTGCTTGAAGTGGTAGGAAACTGAACCAGAATTTGGTGGCCTTGCATCCTGCTCAAAGAGGTAAGAAACTGCACTTGAATTTGGTGGCCTTGCACCCTGTTTGAAATGGTAGGAAAATGGATTTGAATTTGGTGGCCTTGCACTCTGCTTGAAATGGAATTTCAAGGAATAGCCGTGAGTCAACTGCCAGCCCACCGGTCGTGAGTGAGCTGCCAGCACATCAGGCTTGAGGGACTGAGCTGCCACCCCAAGAATCCATTTGGCCCACAATGTCCATACTAGCCCTCTGGAGACCAGTAGTCCCTGTAGCCAACAACACCCATACCAGCGTTCCAGGAAGCCCCCCCCCCCCCACTGACCACCAATATTGGAATTGGTCGAGAGATGGAATATTGCGTTGGGAGACCAGCTCTCCCGTGTGAACATGGGACCCAACGGGTCCCACTTAGTCTAGTATATTATATAAGGCAGACCACGGGTTTTGATAGAGTTCTGTTCCTGAAAACTGTTCATAATCCAAACTGTTCGTAAGTTGGAAATAAACGAAAAGCTTGCGTGCGGGAGAGGATCATAGAAACAGCCGTGACTATCGAGCAAGCAGGCATGGAAAGAGCAGCTCTCAGCCAACTTCTCGGACTCATTGAGTGAGTGAGCGAGTGAGCCTACTCTCACTCCCAGCTTGCCTTGAACCAGTCCGTGTTTGTTGCGGCTTGGGTGGGGTTGGAGGCGGGTGAGTAGAGAAGGCACGTGAAAATGTCCCGTCCCCACCCAGCAGAAGATCCCTGCAGCCACATAGCAGCCAGTAAATCCCTCCCCATCCATCCTGCCAGTTTTCCAAACATTCGCTGGTATGTACAGAGTGTCCATAAATTTTGGTGTTCATAACAACAAGGGCGGCACGTTGGTGCAGTGGTAGGGTTGCTGCCTTACAGCGCATGCAAATCTGGAGACCCGGGTTCGATCCCGACTATGGGTGCTGTCTGTACGGAATTTGTATGTTCTCCCCATGACTTTGTGAGTTTCCTCCTACACTCCAAAAACGTGCAGGTTTGTACGTTTGTACGCTTGTTATAAATGTAAATTGTCCCTGGTGTGTGTAGGATGGAGTTAGTGTGTGGGGATCGCTGGTCGGTTTGGACTTGGTGGCCGAAGGGCCTGTTTCTGCGCTGTATCTCTAAACTAAAACTAAACAAGTGGTGGACCTGTACCTCAATTCAAAAATTTTTCAATGATCTAACAGGAATAAACATTTCTTCTGTGCAAGTTCTGATTAATGGAACATTTTCCAATATTATTAGAAAAAGAATACAGCATATTCACAAATCCTGGGTGAGTGGATTACAAAATTACTCATTGACACTCCTCACTAATGAAGTGAACAATGATATTAGGGATCACTCCCTAGATAAACATTACATTTTATCTCCATCTAAAAAAATGAAATCCTGAGTCTAATATGGTCAGGTGCTTAATATTGAACTCCACGACCTTCTCTTGCTTTCCTTCTCCATCCCATACTTCTCCAGTGTCTTTATGTAAAGGAGTTCCCTCATCCTTGGTCCCAGTCCACTAAGTCTTCTCTGCACCCTGTCAACATTCGTTACATTCTCTTTGAATTTTGCTGCTCAGAATTAAACATAAAACACCAATAAAGGGCAGTGACAAGAGACTTTAGAATGTTTCAGAATTATTTCTAGTTTTTTCACCACGCAAAGGAGAATGATTGATTCTATGGTCATATACTGAGCGCACACGAGAAGATAGACTTGTCAGCGTTATTGAAAAGTTTGGTAAGTACAAACTATTAATCTCTCCTAAGAAAAAGACATAATCTTACCCAAACAATATCACGTGCACTAAATCTATTAAATCTTCTTATCCTAAGCCACTGGGCAGAATAACCATAGCATAGCTAGGATATTGGATTTATATTCTACTAGACCAAGTGCAGACCCATTGGATCTGCTCCCCCAATGCACCCGTTCCCTACCCGTAGCCCCCACGGGAGGCGTGGTCCTCCAACTCAAGCCATACCCGAACGTAAGATTCCAGCACAACCCTTGCCTTCCTCAGCAGTGATCTTTAAAAAAAAATACAATTGCACTTACTCTATATGTTGCAATAGCAATTAACCCTCCCCCTGCTAGTCAAACCATTGTGACGTCATCAATTGAAGATGGTCGGTTTGAAATTAAAGGTATTTTGATTTTTTTTTAACTTTAATCAGTAATGTCAAGAAATAAAGCATAAAATGTTCAGTGAAAGTGTTCTCTGCCTAGAGGGGAAAAATGTGAATCAGAATATGTAAAAATCATGTGAAAGTTGGCATTTTTAAAGCTTTAATGACGAATAATGTGTCAAATATAGGATGGCATCTTCATTCAGGCTGGTCTCTTCTAGCTGAGCCATTGTGATGTTATCATTTGAAGCTGGTGGTTTTAATTTCAAAGTTTTTTGACTTAATCAGTAATGAGTCGAGAATAAGTTGAGAAATAAAGCATGAGATGTTCAGATAAGGTGATCCCGTCCTCGACGGAAAAAATGTCCATCGGTATATGTAAAAATGTTATCATTACCACGTAGTGTTTTTGAAAAGATGTAAAGACAACCACATATACACACACACATATACAGATATACACACTAACAAGATCAGAGTTTCAATAAGTATGTGATGATATGACCATGCCTATTTGTTTTAATTGAATCAGATGTGCAGTTGCCATCAATAGAAATTGAATAGGCAGAGTTAATTGCAAAAGTCAGTACTATAGGGTATGGAGGTGCATCAGAGTCACCAAGCCTGAAGAACGATCCCGACCCAAAACATCACCTTTCCATGTTCTCCAGAGATGCTGCCTGTCACGCTGAGTTACTCCGACACTTTATGTAGAAGAGCTTGTCAGCAGCAGCAAACAAGACCATTGGCAAAACTTAGATGCCAACCTGGTGAAACAACAGTGTACCAAGTAGTTGAAACATCTATGGAACAAAACTAAGTTCTGCAGTCTTGCCACAGCCAGTCATAAATGTTGGTGGACAATTAAAAAAAAACCCAAGAATGAGGTAACAACAAGAATATCTCCAACCTCTATGAATACAGGTCCAGCATGTGAGTGCTGAAGAATATGTGATGATCTATCTTGGCTTTCTTTCGAGTTTCCCGCATTATAGAAGTCCGCTTTAGTCCAATTCAATGCACCCCACCTGATGTTGGAAAATAGCTGAGAGCATTGTATACAGCAAAACATGTGGGTCCAGATAATATCCCAGCTGTAAAACTGAAGACTTGTTCTAGACTTGTGTACAGTTGCAAGTCAGCCGTATACTCAACAATGTGAAACGTTGAAATACCAATAGAAAAGGCCGGAAGCCCTCGGCAAGTTAGGTGGTAATTGTCAAAAGATCTGAATAGAACATTGCACATGAAACAGTACAGCACGGGCACAAGAGTTTGACCCACAATGTCAGTGCTGACCCTAATGCGGAGATAAAGTAATCTTATCTGCCTGCATAATATCCATGTCCCTCCATTCACAGCACATCCATGTGCCTATCTAAAATCTTCCTAAATGCCGCTATCATATCTGACATCAACAACACACCGAGCAGCCTGTGCCAGGCACCCAACTCCCTTAATGTAAAGAAACTTGCTAGCCTGACAAAAACATTCTGACTCTCTACTATATCTCGAATAATTTTATAAGCTTTTATCAAGTCTCCCCTTCAGAGAAAATAATCCAAGTCTGTCCAACCTCTCATTATAACTAATACTTTATAATACAGACCTCTTCTGCACCATCTCCAAAACCTTCACATCCTTCCTATAATGTGTTAATCAGAACTACATGCAATAGTCCAAATGTGGCCTAACCGAAGTCCTATAAAGATGCATCATGACCTCCGAACTCTTACACTCAATGCCCTGACCCATGAAGGCAAGCAGAACAAATGCATTCTTTACCGCTCTATCTACGTCTGTTGCCACTTTATGATAGTTATGAACTTGGACCCCAAGATCCCTCTGCACATCAATGCTATTAAGTGTCTTGTCATTAATTGTCCTCTTTTCCCTTACCATCAACCTCCCAAGGTGTAACACCTCATACATGCTTGGATTAAACACTGTCTGCCAATTTCATTTCGGAGTCACGTGAGTGACTTCGTGAAGAGCCCGCCGGCGCGCATGCTCGACATATCGTCGTACCGCGTTGCTGCGACGGCTGACGGAGGAGCATGCTCCTCGCCAGCCCTTCATAAGGGAACCACGCAGGTAAGTATGCTACCTTAAGTTGGTGGTTCTTGTTGTGTTTGCTTCACAGCAAGAACATGGATGGGAGTTTAAGAGGCCGGAGTTCGAGGAGAAGTCGCCGGCCAGCAGTTCCGGAGCGAGAGTTGTCGGGGGTACCTGCAACGCAGACCGGAACGAGGGCGGAGATGTCGGTGAGCTCTGTTTTTTCAGGTCCGGACCCGCCCGCACACCACAGCTCGGAGGAGTTCGACGAGGAGGAGTGTGGTGTGCCGCCAGAGCAGGACGACCCTGCCATGGCAGTCAGGTCGTCAGCAGGCTTGCTGACGGCCTCGAGCAGAAGGGTCCGTGCGGCTGCACGGCCCGCTTCACGAAGCCCCCTGAGGAGGGGAAGGGCAGGAGCCCAAAAGCCTAACCCTGTCGGGGCTAAGGCTCTGCCTGTCGCCAAGGAGCGGTCAGGTTCTAGGACGGGGCCCCGGGGCAGCTGTGAGGTCCAGCCGTCGCCCCCCAACTTCCGACGCCGGGACGAGTAAGTTGGGGGTCCCGTCACGGTCGCCGAGCCCCCCATGGATGGGTGGGCGAGACCATGCGTCGGCAAGGTCCACGATGTGGGCAGCTGGCAAGCCTGCACGGGCCCAAGGTATCCAGGCTTCGGCTGGTGCCGACACCATACCGCATCTGTCCTTAGAGGCAACGGCTTCCGCTCCCGCTATACGGAGGCGGTTGAACACGCCCGTGCAGGAATCACGCAGTTTCGCCTCGGCGGCTGTCGACGACAACTACCGGCACCGTCAGGGCCTCGATGAGGTGCGGGCCGATGACAGGAGCCCCGGCCAATTTTCAGAGCTGGAGGACTCCGACCACCTGAGTGTTCAGGGTGAAGGGCGTATTGACCGTATAGAGCGGCTGCTGGAACGTCTCCTTCAACAACAACAGGCATCCAGCAGCGACAGGCACAGGGCTTCATCACCAGCTTCATACACCAGCTTGGAGCAGCAGGACGAGGAGGCAGTGGTCGATCCCATCCCACCCCCGCCTGAGTTACCGGCGGAGGACCTCCTCGATGTGGCCACCAAGTTTGCAGCCCCTCATTCCTTGGGGCTTCCTATCAATACAAAACTGGCAGCCACTGTGGACTTCCTAAATAATCACCAGCTTCAGGAGGAAGTTCTACTACAAGCCATGAGCCATCACAAGGCTCCATCAAACTGCAACTCCCTCAACGTGCCTGTGGTCAATACGCCAATCTGGGGCAACATCAGTGCGGCTATCCGTCAGCAGGAACTAAAGATTCAGCGGATCCTGAAACTCCTCACGGCCGGGATTACTGCTTTTTTGCGGTCGGTCGACGGAGAGGAGCTTAATTTGGACCAGGAGGATGCTCTGGCGCTTCTATGCGCTACTCAAAATGAAATCAACGGCTTTCGGAAAAATAGCATCCGCCCAGCGCTCAACCCCAAATTTGCAGGGTTGTGCAAACCACCGCCGCCGCCGCCGCCCCGTCAGCTCTTTGGCGAAGACCTTGCCAAAAGGGTCAGAGAGCTTGATGAACAAGCCAAGACCGTGGGGCTCATGCGCTCTCAGAGTGCCCCCACGCCATCGAGCTCCAAAGCTCCGCTTGGCCGCTCACGAGGGTCTGCCAGCACGTCTACCAGGAATTACCCTCCAGCTCCAAACCGATATCAACCACCCCAACCACAGGGGTCTTTTTTAGGGCAGGCTCGGCAGAAGCCGAGATGGAAAATGAGGACGCCACGACCTCAAACCAACCCAGCACCTCTACGTCCACCCACTCGTGTCAGGGACCGCCGGTAACCACAGAGGTGAGGCGGTCTGGTTCTCTTTTTTCTCTTTGTTTAACCTCACATGTTGGTGGGCGTTTGCGGTGGTTTGCGGGTGCATGGGGTGATATTACCAGTGATGAGTATGTGTTACGGAATATTCAGGGCCATAGCATTGAGTTTATTAATGGGGACATCCCTCCGTCTCAGCATAGACGGGGTCGTATGTTTAAACTAACGGCTGCGGAACAGTCCGTAGGCTATAAGGAAATTTTAAGGTTGGAACAGAAAGGGGTCATAGAGAAAACGGTTCATGAGCCCGTTGAATTTGTTTCCAATATTTTTACCCGACCTAAGAAAGATGGAGGCTGTAGAGTCATTATTGATCTGACCACTCTGAATAACTTTGTAACATATACTCATTTTAAAATGGACACGTTTGAAACGGCCAAATCATTGATCTCACAAGGGTGCTTTATGGCATGTATTGATTTACAGGATGCGTACTATACCGTACCCATGCAAAAATATTACAGAAGGTTCTTAAAATTTATCTGGATGGACCAGCTGTGGCAATATAGGGCGTTGCCTAATGGGCTCACCACAGCCCTCTATTATTTACTAAATTGGTGAAGCCAATTATGGCTTATTTAAGACAACGACATCATATCGTTATGGCCTATTTAGATGATATTTTAATTATCGGACACTCCTTGGAATCAGCTCAACAAGGGGTTGCAGCTGCGGTCAATTTGTTCCAACAGCTTGGGTTCATTGTTCATCCAGAAAAATCTAAGTTCTGCCCCACCCAGGTAATTAATTATTTGGGGTTCCAGGTGAATTCCATTTGCATGAGAGTCACCATACCAATTAACAAAATTGAGGAGGTAACACAGGTGTGTACAGATTTACTCAATACTCGTATACCATCGATTCGTCACACAGCTACTGTCATTGGCAAGATTGTGGCTTTGTTTCCGGCAGCCCGGTATGGACCTCTGCATTATCAAAACTTGCAGAGAGCCAAGATTGCTGCGCTGCGACGGCATGCTGGTCATTATGATCGATCAATGCAGCTGCCGCCTGCAGCATTGGATGAGTTACGATGGTGGGTTTGCCACATTAGTAACTCGTTTAACACTATTATTGAGGCGAAACCGATGATATACTTACAAACTGATGCAAGCTCTGATGGCTGGGGAGCTACGAATCAACATTCTAGTTGTGGGGGCCGATGGGATACCCTTGAGAATACAATGTTGGTATCACAAGGGATCAATTATTTGGAGCTGCTTGCAGCGTTTCACGGACTTCGTGCATATTGTTCCAAGATCTTTGGAGCACATGTCCGGCTCCAAATAGACAACACCACAGCGGTGGCGTATTTAAATCACATGGGCGGTACCAGGTCAGTTTCTTTTTTTTTTTTTTTTTTTGTAATATTTTTTTATTTGAAGTAAACCGTTTACAATGTAAAGCTTACTTTATAAACTAACACCTTAATTCAATATTACTACAAATAACATATCAATACTTAATATCTTCTATTTTTTGGAAATAAAGAAAAAGATATATAAAAGAGAAAAGAAAAAAGAGTAAATGAAAAGGAATAAAAAATTCTTCCCACATACTTCAATCGTAAATAAAAAGAAAATAAAAAGGGAAAATTTGAAAAACAAAAATATTACATATATATAAACAAAAACTAAAGTCATTATACGAAATACTATTTCATTCAGAAATATCTCTAATAAATGCACAATAATATCAAATATAAGTAAGTTATTCGCATCGGATCCGTAGGGTGTCCGTCGAGCCGTGATTCCAAGAAAAGCTACTTTTCTAAATACTGTATATATGGAGACCATATCGATTCAAAAGAATTATACCTGTCCAAAAGGACAAATCTAATTCTTTCCAAATTCAACGTCTCCAACATCTCTGCTTTCCACATTTTAATTGTTGGAGATAATGTTCCCTTCCAAAATTTAAGTATCATTTTTTTCCCTATTATTAAACAGTAATCAAAAAAATTTCTTTGATTAACCGTGAGTACCAAATTTGGCTCCGGGATTCCGAATATTATTAATTTTGGGTCTGGGTCGAGTTCAACCTTAAGAACTTCCGAAATAACTTAAAAAATTTCAATCCAATAATAATTCAACCGTGGACACGTTACCAAACTATGTATTAAATTTGCTTCAAGATTCTTACATTTATCACAAATAGAGGAGAGACTAGGAAAAATACTTTTTAATTTGGTTTTCGAGTAGTGTAATCTATATATAACTTTAAATTGTATCAGTGTATGTCTGGCATTCAAAGAACACCAATGTATTCTTTGTAAGCATTCTTCCCAAGTTTCTTTTATTATAGGTAATCCAATTTCATTTTCCCATGCTAGACGATATGTTTCAGTTGTTGGGTTCTCTTTATCTAAAATAATATTGTATATATAAGCTATAAGCTTATCCGTATTTGGATGTAAATTAAACAGCTCATCTAATAAGCCTGGTTCTTTTTTTTTATAGTCTTGTGTGTTACATTTAATAAAATCTCTAATTTGTAAATACCTAAAATGGTGTTGTGAAGGTAATCCAAAAATATCTTGTAACTCTTCAAATAATAAAAAATTTCCATTTCTATAAAGGTGTCCTATCCTTTTAATTCCTAAATCCTCCCACAGTCTAAACCCCGCATCTAAGATTGAGGGTTTAAACAGTGGGTTATTCCTAATTGGTAACCTAAAAGAAAGATTATCCAGATATAGGGTCTTAACTATCTGTTTCCAAATACGCCTATTATTATGAATTATAGGGTTATCCCTATAAGTCTTTTTTTGTACTTCCTTTGGTGCGAAAATAATCGACTCTATATTGAAAGGTAAACAGTCTTCCTTTTCCATTTTTAACCACATTGGTTCAACATCCATATTTACCCACCAAAAATTCATATTCTTAATCTGGACAGCCCAAAAGTAGTATAGAAAATTTGGAAGTGCCAGCCCTCCATTTATCTTAGACTTACATAAGTGTTTTTTACTTATTCTATGACTTTTGTAATCCCAGACAAAATTATTAACTATAGTATCAATTTAAAAAAAAAAACTTTTTGGGAGAAAAAAAGGAATTGCCTGAAATAAATATAACAATTGTGGTAAAAAAATCATCTTTATAGCATTAATCCTACCGATCATAGATATAGGGAGTGTTTTCCAATATGAAATGTTTTTTTTAAGTTTCTCTAATAATTGATAATAATTAGCTTTAATTAATAATTTATAGGATTTAGACACATTGATTCCTAAATATTTAAATTTATCTGTAACTATTTTTAGTGGGTATTTTTGTAATATATTTACATTTATACCAGTTATAGGCATAATGTCACTTTTATTCCAATTAATCCTATATCCTGAAAATACGCTAAATTCATTTATAACATTAAATAACTTGGGAATACTACATTCCGGCTTAGTAATATAAATCAGAATATCATCTGCATATAAAGATATCTTATTATTTGTTGTGTCAGTATTATACCCATATATTTCGGGTTCTGATCTGATTCTTTCGGCCAGAGGTTCTATCACCAAAGCAAATAATAAAGGGGATAACGGACATCCCTGTCTGCATCCCCTAAAAAGTCTAAATTTAGGTGATAGTATTTGATTAGTTAAAATTCTTGCTGTAGTTTCATGTGATAAATTGGCTAATTCAATTTGGCTCTGGTGTGTCAAGAGAGACATTTGGATTTCAGCCACCTATTTGCCAGGTGAGCTTAATTTTGTGGCGGACGCCAGGTCACGCAAGTTCAATGATAATATTGAATGGATGTTACATCCTGAAAATTTTGCAAAAATCACAGCCAAATTTGGGAAACCGGACATTGACCTTTTTGCGTCCCGGTTGAACCATCAGGTACCAACCTACGTCTCGTGGGAACCAGATCCTGGGGCTATAGCGTTAGATGCATTCTCGCTAGACTGGAGGAATTGCTTTTTCTATGCATTCCCTCCGTTTTGCCTCATCAGTCGGGTATTACGGAAAATTCAGATGGATGGTGCCAAGGGCATCCTTATCATACCCGACTGGCCTACACAGCCGTGGTATCCGATGGTCTTTGACACGCTCAGTGAACCTTGGGTCCGTTTGCAGGGTAGCCCAGAATTAGTTACTCACCCTGTTTCAGGGGAGCCACATCCCTGCCATGGCTATTTAAATTTGTTGGCTTGCAGATTCTGAATCTGCCTTTAGTTGGATACGGCCTTTCTACCCGGACCATGGATACCATTGCAGCGTCGTGCCGAGAGTCTACAAGGCGAAGATACCGCTCTCACATCAGGAAGTGGGAAGCCTTCTGCAGCCGCTCTCGCATCACGTACGATGCCGTGACTATAACCGACGTCCTGGAATTCCTCGCGGGGTTGCACCATGATGAACACTTAAGCTACAGTGCCATCAACAGCGCCAGGAGCGCTCTATCATTCTACCTCAATATTGAGGTGGGATCCAACAAGCTAGTGTCCAGGCTCATGCGGGGTATTTTCAATACGAATCCGCCTACACCACGCTACAATATCACCTGGGATGTCAGGGTAGTTTTAGCTCTGCTCAGGACGTGGTCCCCCATGGAAGGGCTCCAGCTGGACAAACTCACCATGAAGCTGGTGATGTTACTAGCGCTGACTTCAGCACAGGGGGTACAGACACTCCATAAACTACGTGTCGACAGAATGATGTCTACCCCCACAGAAGTAGTTTTCTTTGTTGACGAGCTACTAAAGCAGCAGAGACCTGGGTGCACAGGGCTGCAGCTGAAGTTCCCGGCATACCCCGCAGATGCTAGGCTATGTTTAGCCTCCCACATCCGTTACTACGTCAAGGTGACGGCAAGCATCAGAGGAAAGGAGAGATACCTGTTTGTCATCATAAGAGACCTCACCATCGAGTGACAACACAGACGATATCCAGGTGGCTTCGAGTCGTCTTGGGTAAGTCAGGTATCGACACTAATGTGTTCAAATCTCATTCCACCAGGGCTGCATCGACGTCGGCGGCGAGGGTCATGGAGGTGCCCATGGACCATATTCTCACCACAGCAGGATGGGCTAATGAAGCGGTGTTCCAGCGTTTCTACAACCGGCCCGTCGCTGCGCCTCTACAGTTCGCAGAAGCCGTACTAGATGCGGGGCAAGAACGTGGAGATGTCCCCGAATAAGGAGTTTTTGATTTGTTGTTAATAAATATGATTTGTTTTGCAGTATGGACTAGTCAGCACGTTATTCCTCCCATCCATCCCTGGTAGTGGTGTGACAGCATGGACGTGGTCCAGGGCGTGTCATCACAGAAGCTTTGAAGTCTTCACGAAGTCACTCACGTGACTCCGAAATGAAATAGTAAGATTGAACGAGAACTTACCAGTTCGAAGGTTGATCTTTATTTCATGAGGAGTCGAAGTGAGGGATTTCGTGCCCTCCTCGCCCAACCCTCAATCACCTTCATCTGGTAATCTTAGTCGTTTTCATTCTTACTATGTGAAGTCATTTCTTTTGATTGGTTTCTGTGATTCCACGCCGCTACTTTGAAGTATGTCGAGCATGCGCGCCGGCGGGCTCTTCACGAAATCCCTCACTTCGACTCCTCATGAAATAAAGATCAACCTTCGAACTGGTAAGTTCTCGTTCAATCTTACTATTCTCTGCCCATTTCTGTAGCTGATCTACACCCCACTACATCCTTTGACAGCCTTGCTCACAGTCCACAACTCCAGCAATCCTGGTGCCGTCTTCAAATTAATCTATCGTCTTTTATGACCATCATTTAAATACATCACGAACAGAGGTCCCAGCACAGATCCTTGTGGACTTCCACTGGTCATAGACCTGCAGCCTGAATATCCCCTTCCACCCCTCTATCTTCTATCAACAAGCCAGTACTAAATCCATAAGACCAAGTCACTGTGAACCCCGTGCATCTTAATATTTTAGATCCGCGTACCATTGGCGTCTTTATTAAATGCCTTACTAAAATCCATGTAGACAACATCTACCGCTCGACCCTCATTGATCACCTTCATCACCACCTGATAAAAGTCAATCAAATTAGTCAGATAGGACCTAATATGTACAAACCTATGCTGATTATTCCTAATTAACCCCTTCCAAATGGGAATAAATCCTATTCTGAAGAATCCTCTCCATTAGGTTCCTGAAATTGAAGTGAGGATCACCTGCCTACAATTCCATATATTCTCTCTACTTTCCTTCTTAAACGAAGGAACAACACTCACCTGTGACTAGAGAAGATCCAAAGATCTTTGTCAAGGCTCTTGCAATCTCCTCGCTTGTTTCTCTTAATAACCTGGGATAGATCCCACCAGGCCTTGTGGATTCCCAAAACCACTTCCTTCTTAATCTTAAACTGCCTTTCCATATTGGCATTTTCCACAGTGATGTCACTGTCCTCCATGTCATTCATTCTCCTTGGTAAATGCAGATAAAAGTACTCATTTAGTACCTTGTCTACATTCTCTGACTCCAAGCAAAAATTCCTTCCATTTATCCTTGAACAATCCCACCTTCTCCCTCTTCTTTTTAATGTAAATGTGAAAAGCCTTGGAATTCTCTTTAGCCCAACCCGCCAATGCCATGTAGTGCCCCTTTTGGCCCTTCTAATTGTGTTCTATACTGTTTACTTTATATGTCTGATTTCATCTTCTTAAACCATGTATACAATTTTTTTATTTTTGACCAAATTTACAACCACTTTGGTCAATCAAAGTTCCCTTCCAAATCTATGACCCATTCCACCAAGAAGGATAAAAGCACAATCACAGAGGAATGTCACCAGCTAAAGCTTCTCCATCTAAGTCGCAAACCCTGACTTGGAAATTACTTGCTACTCTCACATCATTGCTGGTTCTAAGTCCTGGAACTGTCTCCCTAACTGCATTGTGAGCGTATCTTCAACAGAAGGACTGCAGCAGTTCAAGCGCACCATCTCCTTCTCAAGGCAATTAGAGATGAGCAAGTAATGTCGGCTATGCACAAACGCTGAAAATATAGAAATAAATGCTAGTTAACAAGGAAAGTTTATCTTCAAACATTTTTGTTCCTCAACACCGTGTTTTATCTGTTCCTACACCCACGTTAAGATTGTGCCATTTATTTTGTATTGCCTAACCTTACCTTTCCATCTAGAATGGATCACCTGATATTGTCGGTACTCTATATGTGCCATTTTCATCCCTCTCACAACTGAAGTCCTTCCCCATCATGTTGTTAACCATATGCTAATTTTTGCTTCTTTAGCAGATTTGTACATGTATGTCTAAAATGTTAATCTCTCAAATGTATTTGTGAATGTAATCCTAATTCTGGAGGGACACTGTGGCATACATCTCTACCATATAATAAACTGCCATTCACCATGACCTCCGAATGCTAATCAATTTCATATCCAAGCTGCCACTGCCCTTTAGGATCACATCAACTCTGAAACGTTAACCTGCAAACCATTTCTGTGATTTTACACTATGAAATTTCAACGATATTATCGAAAACTCAGTTCCGCTGTCTGACAGTTTAATTTTCAATTTTATTTTCAGTCCCTTGTGACCCACAGAATGCTAAAGCACAATTGGACTGTAACGTCAATACAGCATTAGTAATGTGGGACTCTGGTAAAGGAGCACTGTGGTACACTGCCATTGCGGAAGGTGCTGATGGGAGCAACGTCTCGTGCAGCACGTCAGAAACATCCTGTAGAACGCCCGCGTTACTCTGTGGCCAGATATATTCTATATATGTTGTCGCTTCGGACAGGACTTGCAACCACTCTGTGAGTTCTTCAATCAAAATTCAGACAGGTAACTCATTATTTTATGGCATGCTATCCACAAATATAAGAGTTTATCATTTATATGCACCACAGTTCAGCGGTTGAAGTTCGGACAGGTAACTCGTTGCTTTATTGACTGTGACATTTAATTCAAAAATAGTCAATAGAAATTCATGAAGTCAATTCATAAAAGGTTTTATTCTAAAAACTTATCATTTTCTATTTGTATGAGCATAATTTTGGATTTGAGTAAAAATATGGCCATGTCTTTATCCATATTGCTTCTTTTGTCTCTTAAGCTCCCTGCAGTCCCCAGAATGTGAGTGCACATTTGGACTGTACAACACGCAGGATGGTCGTGTGGTGGGAGCAGAGTGAAGGTGCCACGTTCTACATGGTCATGGCAAATGGAATCGAAGGAGACTGGTACTCGTGCAATACAACAGAGGCAAACTGTGAGATCATCGGCCTCCCATGTGGCCAGATGTGCAATATAAGTGTCCTAGCAATGGACGAGAATTGCACCAGTTTACCTAGTCCCACTTTTGAAATTCAAACAGGTAACCATTCTTTCCTTTTCAATAAAATAAACAGAAAGAGCATCAAAAATGCAAGAAGAAAATTGCATAGCAGGTCAGAACTGTAGATCATTAAACCAACACTAAACAATTAGTAAAATGAAAAATTACATCGGGCAGCAGTTAATTCAATTGGGCAGCAGTTAATCATGTCAGGTAGAGGATGTTTCTCTCATTTGTGCTTTAATTGAGCAATGGGATTGGTGTCACATCTGGTAAGCACAATGCACCAGTCTTTCAACTTGAGGACTTTGCTTTCTGGATTGTTTCAATGTTTGTTGAGGTTTCAGAAATGTATGTATTTGTTGGGACATTGATGGGTCATTTTCATATACTGTCCCTCTTGGTTATGGAGAGTAATAGAGAGAAGATTAAAAGTACAATAGACAGCAAAGTGACTCCCTGTCTTAAAGGAAATGCTCTCATGGGCACTCAATGACAAGGTTCAATATTAAATATTTTGCAACACAAATAATCTATGCTTTGTCTCATTGATTTAGCAGCTTGATCTGCACAATTAGCTGCCACATTTTCCTACTTCCATTGTGAGATTTGATAATATGCAGTTTATAGTTATATAATACTGAGTTTGCAACAGATTGAAATTATTTTCTGTACTCCTTTCTGTAGAGCCTTGTATTCCACAGGATGTGGTTGCTCAGATCAACTGTAAAAATAACACATTTTTGGTGTTTTGGGATCCCAGCAATGGTTCAGAGTCATACCATGTAACAGCACAAGGAATCAATGGACATTGGGCCTCCTGCAATACAACAGGCACTGAATGTGAGGTCTCTGATGTGCACTGTGGACTGAACTACTATATAACTGTAGAGGCAATCCGCATGGAGTGTAACAGCTCACAAAGCTCTGCTGTGACAATCAAAACAGGTGATTTCAAGAAATATATACATTATCACGTTCTTCACACAAGAGAATTCTGTCTTTTAATGCATCTTTCCGATATATTACTCAGTATTTTTCAAGCAGGTTCAGTTTATGAATTTATTCCTTGCAATACCATGTGGAACCGTATTAAATGCCTTGCTGAGGTCCATATAGACGGCTTTGCCCTTATCAACCAAAGCAAGAATTTCATTGTCCTATCTGGGACACAAGACAATAAACTCTCTTGAATCTTGGTTCCTTCTTCAAAAAAAGTAATCAGATTTGTAAGACACGATCTCCCATGTACGAAATATGCTGACTATCAATCCTTGTCTGCCCAAATGCATATATATCTTATCCCTCAAAATTCTCTCCAGTAACTTGCCTGCTACAGATGTTACAAATTCTGCACACATGATGTGGAATTCTGTCTCTTTTTCATATTACCGTTATGTGGCTCGGTATTTGTACAATGGGTTCAGTTTATGAATGTTCTCGTTGCAGTACCGTGTGTGCCCCAGAATGTTGATGCTCACATGGATTGTGATGCAGGACATATGTCGGTCTCCTGGGAGTTCAGTGAAGGTGCAATATCATACACGGCAACTGCAGAAGGGAGCAACGTGCAGCAATGCAGTGCCAATGATACACTGTGTGATATCACCGACCTGTACTGTGGAGAGATCTACAACCTTTCAGTTCGTGCAATTGATGACACCTGTGACAGTGCTGAAAGTACTTCCGTCAAAATGAGAACAGGTAAATGCTGAAAAACGCAATCTCCTATATATACGATACGATAGAACTATTTATCCCAGGAGGGAAATTGATCTGCCAACAGTGATAAAAAAAAAACACAAAATACATGAAACATGTACATTGAAATTAAAGTGACGATTTCAAATTTCTCTATCCTTCACACTAACTTTAATTTTAAAAAAGTCCTCCAGAATACATTTACATGAAAATTGCACCTTTGTTAAAAATTACATAAATATTACCAGTTGCTGTGCAATTGCTCTGTTCGTCTTTCCTTCTTCAGCTTCATGCATCGCACAGAATCTCGATGTCCAGCTGGACTGTGATAGGAATGATGCTTCGGTGCGGTGGGACCACACTAAAGGTGCATCGTCTTACTCTGCCACAGCCGAAGGGAGCAATGGGCACGTAGTTTCCTGTGAGACGGACAATAGTAAATGTCAGATAACCAACCTGCGATGTGGACAGATGTATAATGTAACTCTGGTTGCACTGGATGGGGTGTGTGACAACTCGCAAACGCCTCAGTTTCAATTTAACACTGGTAGGTGTTTTGTACGTTTGAAAACTATCAGTACATTTTTTCAGGGATGTATATGACAGATCAAAGCAGATGCGAAATGCCACCCGTTCCTTCAATCCACAGATGCTGCCTGTCCTGCTGAGTTACTCCAGTATATTGTTTCCATCTTCAGTGTAAACCAGCGTCTGCAGCTCCTTCCTACAGAGTATAATTCTTCATATCAGTTTCACTTACAATGCACCTCCGACAGATCCAAATGTCAAACCACACTGATGGATTTTTTGTGGGATTCTCCAACAATTTTCGTTGTAATTAGAATACATGGTTTAGTAGATTGTTAACACCAGACAGGGAATAAGCATTGATTAAGAAAAAAATGATTAAGTGTCTTGCCCTCATTTGACTTCCCAAAACACGACATCTCTCACTTATCTGCAAAAGAACATTGAACTGTTCAGCACAGGAACAGGCCCATTGCAGAACATGACACCAAGTTAAACTGATCTCATCTGCCTGTACATGGTTTATATCCCTCTATTCCCTGCTCTTCCTTGTGCCTATCTAACAGCCTCTTAAATGCCACAGCTGTGTCTGCCTCCACCACCACCCCTGGTAACGCATACCAGGCCCCCACCACTCTCTGTGCAAAAAAATTGTCCCGCGCATCTCCATTAAACTTACCACCTCTCGCCTTAATTCACGTATTAAAGTTCATTAGCCATTCCTCAATCCACTTGCCCAAATGATGAAGATCCTGTCATAGGTACATGGATAGTAAAGGCTTTGAGAGGTATGGGGCCAAACGCAGTAGGTGGTATTAGTGTAGATGGGGCATCTTGGTCGGCTTCAGTGAGTTGGGACGAAGGCCCATTCACTTGCTGTGTGACTCTGTGATGCAGCAAGTGTGTGTTGTCCAAATTGTGCCACATGATTGAACTTAATAATTCCACCAAACTCTTAATAAATGAGATTGTTCCCGAGGTTTATAGGTGATTTTGCTAAAAACCAGCTGCCTCCTTTGAAAAAAAAAACAAGCCATTTATTTTCAAAAGTGAAAGTTTCTGTTCAGAAAAGTGACATTCAGAAGAGTGTTATTTGTTGATAGAAAGTACAAAGTTTAACATTCTCACAGTCAGCAAAATGAATTATGCTGACTGCTATATTGGAAGATTTGGAGTGTAGGCATCCCTGCCTGGTTACAGTTAGTTTGTTGTTTCTGTACTTTTTAGCACCTTGTGCACCAGAGGACATCTCCGCCAGTCTGAACTGTGACACCAAGAGTACGCCCGTGGCCTGGGAGGAGAGTGATGGGGCGATGTGGTACATTACAACAGCAGAAGGACAAGATGGACACATTTCACTGTGTAACACAACAGGGACAAGCTGTGATTTCATGGACCTGCACTGCAGTCAAACGTACTCAATAACTGTTACAGCGATGGACAGTTACTGTCAGAGTGTAAACACCTCCGTTTTTGAAACTGAAACAGGTAACAAATATTGCTACATTATTTTAAAGTATAAAGTTTCCTTTATTGTCATTCAAACATGGTTTGAACGAAATGCATACCTTGCAGTCATGACAGAAAATAAAATAACATAACAGAACACGCAATTAACACCGTTTAACATCCACCACAGTGAGTCTACCAGGCACCACCTCACTTTCATGGAAGGCAAAAGTCTTAAAGGTCTTGTCTCTTCCTTCCGTGTTCTCCCTCTGCGTTGAGGCAATCCAGGCTTTCGATGTTGGGCCCCCCGCTGGGTGATGGTAAGTCCCGCGGCCGAATCCGAACTCTGTGAACGGGCCGGTTCAAACTCCGCGGCCCGGGGTGAACAAAGCTGCCACCCTCCAGTCCAGCGGACGAAGCTGTTGTTGCGGGAGCTCCGGAGACTTGATCACCAACCTGGGACCTGCAAGCTCCCGATGTTGTCGTCCACTGGGCCCGCGGCTGAAGCCTCCGAGGCTCCAGTCAGGCCGCCACCACAGCCCTGAAGTCGGCCAGCTTCGCGATGGTGAGTCCTGACTCTGCTCCGCGATTAGGCCTCAGCGCAGACGGAGACGGGGATACGACAAAGAAAAGGTCGCATCCCCCAAAGGAAGAGACTAAAACAAGTTTCCCCCGCCCCCCACACATACACAACTAAAAATAAACTAAAATTTAGTCACTTCCGCCGCCACTTCCGGAATTATTTTAGGATATGTGAGAAACAATTCATCGCTGTGGGAAAAGCTGTTCTGAAGACTGTAGTCGTTGGGTCACACAGTTGCTTTAGGAATTTGTGGAGAGTTTTGCTTCCTTCTCTGTGATCATATCATTGAGCTATATATTGGAATGCTTGTTCTGTGGGTTTCTACATGGCTTCTAACATTAACCCTTTGTATTGGCATCGTATTAGTCTCGCCGTAAAGAATGGGACAGGTAGTACTTCTTCCATTTTGAGATGTGATCCATGACCTCGCGACAAAAAGCCTCACTGGAAAATTCAAGTCCTGCTGAACTGAATGCCTTTGAAGTCAGAAGAAGGGTCCCGACCAAAAACATCATCAATCCATGATCTCCAGGGATGCTGCCTGACCCACTGAGTTACTCTACTAATTTGCGTATATATTTTTTCTGCCTTTGATTGGGAATCCAATTACTCCATCACAACTGTGCATCTCAATAGAAAAAAATGTTTTTTCTGTTCCTCACATAAAGGAACAGAATTGAGACCATGCACTGCTATCAATAGTTAATGATTTGTTTATCTTTCCTTCTCCCCAAAAGCCCCTTGTCCCCCTCAGAACGTACAAGCTGATTGTGCTGCCGTCACTGCCTCTGTAACATGGGAGCTGAGTAATCTCACAGTGTGGTACACTGCAACAGCGGAGGGCAGCGATGGACACACGGCCACTTGTACCACGTCCGACACAAACTGTCTAATCCCAGATCTTCACTGCAGCCAAACGTACAGCATCTCTGTGCTCGCATTTGGTGAAACCTGCAGCAGTCTCCAAAGCTCACGTTCTGAAATTTATACAGGTAATGTACCTATATATCTCTTCAGGGCATTGCATGAATTTTCAAAGTGTACAGAATAGAGCAGTCCTGAACTACAATCTACCTCACTGGAGATACTACCATTAGTTAGTAGTATCATTGAACTACCTTTGATCAGACTTGACTGGCTTTATCTTGCACTAAAACTTATTGGCGTTTTTTTCGTTGTTTCTGTACAATCTCGATTGTAATCATTATTGTCTGTGTAGCTCACAACAAAAGATTTTCACTGTACATAAACTAAACTAAAGAAGAGGTTATATTGTGCTCACAGTTTTTGATTGCAATTAAATATGTTGTTATTAATAAATCTAAGCCAATTACAACCTTACAGCGCCTTTCAGCGCTTGCAGCGGCAGAGACCCATGTTCGATCCCGACTACGGGTGCTGTCTGTACGGAGTTTGTACGTTCTCCCCGTGACCTGCGTGGGTTTTCTTTGAGATCTTCGGTTTCCTCCCACATTCCAAAGACGTACAGGTTTGTAGGTTAATTGGCTTGGTACATGTAAAAATTGTCCCTAGTTTGTATAGGATAGTGTTAATATGCGGGGATCGCTGGCCGGCGTGGATTTTGTGGGCCGAAGGGCCTGTTTCTGCTCTGTATCTCTAAACGCTCTAAACTGCATCTCGAAACAACAATATTAAATTTCTCTCATGAAAATTCAAAGTGGTGGGCTGTGAAAAGGCCGAAGGGGTGTAGTTAGGCAAGGTTCAGTTTGTGCTGCCTGAGGCCTGTTTTCAAAGTGCAGCCCACTCATCGCCATGGAGTCCCTCTGAGGTATCGACGATCAGCTTGACATTCAGAATCAGTGTAGTGCAGGTGGGCAGCAGGGTTGGACACAGTAGTTTCCTTAGCTTCTCTTTGGGAGGAACTCCAGATCATTTATAACTGAACCGATGATAATTGCTCCTTCTATCCAGAGATGCTGCCTGTTCCGCTGAGTTACTCCAGTATTTTGTGTCTATCATCAGTGTAAACTCAAATGCTCAGTTCCTTCCTACACAATGCTAATTATTGATGACCACACAGGAGTTAATACTGATTGAAAGCATAGTCAGACTTGATGCTGAATTTTATTGGGATTTCTTAACTTGAACAATCAAAATGTAGATTATGAAAACATGATATAGAATATAAAGTTTACTCTGGGCTATGTGAGTTCTGTAAGATGTTTTGCAATAACCTTCTATCCAAAAGATGTACTGGCATGAACCCGGTGGATTTTAATGTTTGTATTTCATTTTCTACAGCACCTTGTGCCCCAGATGAAATAGTTGCCAATGTGGATTGTAACTCCAATAGAGTGGTGGTTTCATGGGGCCGGTCTAATGGAGCAAATGAATTTGATGTAACTGCTGAAGGAAGTGATGGCCACACACACTCAGACAACACAACGGAGACACACTATGAAATGCTGGATTTACACTGTGGACAGTCCTATAACATAACCGTAACAACACTGAGTTACAGCCGGCACAGCATTTCAAGTAACTCTGTCGAGATCCAAACTGGTAATGTTACCTCCTTAGTCGCGCGCACACTAGAAGTGGTCTGATTTGATAATCATGGTACCTTTCAGGTTTTGTTGATTTGACATATTTATTTTCTGAATAGCACCTTGCATTCCGGAGAACCTATCAGCCGAGGTAACCTGCAATACGAATGCAATATCCTTTACATGGAATGACACAGATGGAGCAAAGTTATACACCGTCACCATTCAAGATCGGCAAAAAGTAACAGCCTCATTCAACATAAGTGATACAAGGGCTCAAATCCCACAGCCGCAATGTGGTGAATATTATACAATCTCTGTTCTGGCCACGGACGACGTCTGCAAAAGTCCTCAGAGTGCAGTGGTGAATGTACAAGCAGGTATCACTCAACAGTATTCGCTTTTTGTATTGATATTTCTGATCTTATTGACTGACTTTCTGTTGAAGTGCAGGTTAAATCAGAGAGCGAGACCACAGTTGCACTCGCCGTTAAATATCATTGATATCCATTGAAAAATAATTCAGATATTTTGATTTTCTTTAATTTGAATAATTTCACTGATACACTGATTGGTGGGACTCTATACCTTAGAGCGCAGGAGGATGAAGGGTGATTTTATAGAGATGTATAAAATCATGAGAGGACTAGATCAGGTAGATTCACAGAGTCTCTTGCCCGGAGTAGGTGAAATCATGGACACGAGGACATGGGTTTAAGGTGAAGGGGTAAGGGTTAATAGGAATCTGAGGGGTAACGTTTTCAAACAAATGATGGTGAGAGTATGGAGCAAGCTGCCAGAGGAGGACTATCCCAATGTTTAAGAAATAGTTAGACAGGTACACAGATAGGACAGGTTTGGAGGAATATGGGCCAAATGCGGGCAGGAGTGTAGATGGGACATGTTGGCCGGTGTGGACAAGTTGGGCCGAAGGGCCTGTTTCCACGCTGTGTTACTCCATGACTCTCTGACTCAAGTGCTGAGCCACATAACGGTAACATGCAAAAGAGCCACAATTCGACATAATGTGTGCAGAATTTGAGCTTAACATCTCAACATGTTCTAAGGATTCTGGATATCAGAACGACCATTTCATAAGTCTGTATGGAAAATGGTAACACCATTTTCCAAATTCCAGAATCTCTGACATGAAGCATTCCAAAATATCCAAAATTATTAAAAAAGCTAATTAAAAACGTTTTTGAAAACATTAAATAAAGTTAAAGAACTGAAACTGAGCAGCCGAAGCAACAGAAGCAGCCGCCTTTGCATAGCTCCTGGAAAGCCCCGATCCCCCAGAACCCACTGACCTTGCATGGTATCATTTATAAACAAAATACCATACAGACATAGACAGTCCAAATGCTACGAGGCCAAGTGCACACAAAAAAACAAATATGGAACAGATCGAGGGAGGGAGGCGAGTGGTGTTGCCTCGAACGATGATAATGGCGGCTCCCAAAAAACTGCAGCGTTACCACCTATTCTCCCGGTTATCTCGGCTCTCCTGCATTCCCTGACGAGCTGCAGCCTTTCGCAGACAATCCCAGCTGACCTTTTCAAGCAGCGAAAGAGATTTTCATGCAGTAGTTGTTTGAAGCCTCCTATCTCCACCAGTCTTTCCGAGAGAAGGGAGGCTCAGTCAGCTCCAGGTTCCACGGCCGCAGAAGAAGGTGTTGGCGGTGCAGAAAACCTCCCACACCGCACAAAAGCCAGACCGGCCCAAACAGCAACGGCGAGGCAGTAAGCGGGGGTTGTTCTGGATGCAGGTGTAAAAGTCCAGAAAGTAGTTCTCCCCCTTTTGGTGTGCCACAGATTCCTGGCAGGTTGCCAGCCACAGTAGTGGGAGCTGCGCCCTTTGTTGATAATACTGCTCGCAGCCCCAAACACATGCAGAAACCTTTAAAACAATTTTCTGCAGCGTCGTAGCGATACACAAAGATGTTTAAATGTACCGCTGTACCTCCTCCAAATTCCAAAAGATGATTAAACTCACGAGATTGTGTGTTTGGACGAGAGCTCCGAATCATCGCAGCTCCTCGTGTAACCAGCTTGGAGGGGATAATGGTATTGTACTGTATAGCTGTAGTCTATAAACAACACCCTGACTTAAGTTTTTATTGTCCAAGTGGTCCAGTGCAGAGTGGAGAGCCAGTGAGATCGCATCCTCCGTTGACCTATTGTGACGGTAGGAAAACTGTCGTGAGTCAAGGTTTTTGTTGGAAGATATATCAGGTTGTTTCTCAACCAGCTCTGCCTTGTTCAAATAGATTCCCAGCAGGTTTGGGAATTCCAAATTTGATGTAATCTGTAGAATTGCAAGCATTTTCATCATGATCAAAGCAACTGTTAAGGTATCATCTCTGGATAGAAGAAGATGCTGCCTGCCCTGCTAGTTACACCAGCTTTTTGTAAACCAGCATCTGCAGTTCCTTCCTACACAATTGTTAAGGCATGCTCATCTAGATAACGTTTTAGGATCAGTCAAATATTCTGAGCTACATCTGACAGCCCAGCAGATACTTAGAAGTGAACATTGAACTCACCGATCCTAGTCATCTTTCAGGATTCCCAAGAAGAGAAATATATTTCTGACAAAAACATGACCCATCTGAGGAGCCTTATTGGTCAATGAGGAATCTAGGTGATAAAATGAGAGGAATAGATCAGGTAGACGCACAGAATCTACCACCCAGAGTAGGTGAATCGAGGACAAGAGGACATAGGATTAAGGTGAAGGAGAAAAGATTTAATAGGATTCTGAGGGGTAACCTCTTCACACAATTGGTGGTGGATGTATGGAACAAGCTGCCAGAGGAGGTAGTTGAGGCTGGGACTATCCCAACATTTAAGAAACAGTTAGAAAGGTACATGGATAGGCCAGGTTTGGAGAGATATGGGCCAAAGACGGGCAGGTGGGACTAGTGTAGCTGGGACATGTTGGCCGGTGTGGGCAAGTTGGGCCAAAGGGCCTGTTTCCACATTGTATCACTCTATGACTTAAATGGGATAAAGAAATAATATATGGATCCAATCAAACCACTCAATGCTGGCAGATAACAATAAAGCCTCCTATTGGTTTAGTCATAGCTGTTTGGTGAGTCACCACAGACTGGATTCAGGGCAGTCACTCATCATTTTGAGCAACCCTGCAAAAGATATCTCTAAACCAGTTCCATTTGATTTCCAAAGTGTGTGTTAATGAATTAATGGACACACAATGTACTCTTTATGTTGCTGATTACTTGCCTGTGTCATTATCATGTTGGATTCCAATGGAAATATTCTTTAGGATTTTCCGGAGAGGTGCCGGTGGTATCATAGAAATGGAAAATTGCAACCTTCACGTGGTCCGCCCTGTTTCGACGAATGCAGTCAACCCGCTGTGCACAATCAAATAAGATCAAATAGAACAAGTTGTCCTACAACTTTAGGCTGTGCACGCCATACGCAAGAAGAAGATAGAAATGACCGGCATTTCCTTCTGTAACTCGGGAAGCTCAGGACTCCTGTCCGGTTTGTCCATAAACTTTGATATCCTAACCTTCCTAGGAAGTGGTGCCAGAAATATCTTGCCTGTGCTTCAACATGGATTCAGCTGTACATAGAAACAATTTGCTGTAAACCTTTACCTTTATGTGACCATATTCATGTTGCACCGCACATATTCTCCAGCACCATCTTAATACATCTCTTGCTGCAAACTACCTCCAAACCTCTTATCTTTCTCTTTCATCTTGTTTGAAACTCATTTCTATTTTCCTTTCCTATAATTTCTGCTTATACCATGTTTTTATTTATGAAGCTGGCCTTTAAATCCTCAGGAAAAAAAAAATTCAGTTGAGAGGACTGAAAAATGCTTCAAAATACAGTATTGTTATAGTGGTGTGATGAAATTATACTTAATCACAGGAACAATACAGCACATTTAACTCTCCTATTATACTAACATTAGATATTTGAAGCTGTTTAATGTTATGGCAATAACCTACTACCACTATAATATTGTGCCATTACAATGTTAATCGTCGATTGTCATAGAACACTTACAAGAGCAGAACGCAATTTTTGCAGATGCATGAGTGGTGCCAAACTAAAGCACATTTTCCTTTTAACCTGTAGGACCATGCACTCCACAGGGTATTGCTGCTCACATTAATTGCAATATCCATAGTGTGTTGGCTTCGTGGGAACAGAAGGATGGGAGTGATTTCTACATTGCGACGGCAGAAGCAAGTGATGGGCACGCACAATCTTGCAGTGCACAGGAGGCAGCCTGTGAAATTTTAGACTTACACTGCGGGCAATTATACAACATAACAATAGTAGCAGTTAATGAAGTATGCAACAGCTCGCAAAGTGCAGTGATAACTGTTCAGACAGGTAACTAGTTCTGCTTACAGTATGTTCTGTTTTCAACACTATTCACCTGCTCAAGCTGTACTTCCAATTTCATGGCAGAAATATTGTCTTAGCCATGCGTGTCAGCTTTAATCACCGATTTTGGCGATTACATGTTACACCATTCTACCACTTAACCTGGGAGGAAATTGGAAGACCCAGAGAAAAGCCATGCGTCACACCAAGAATGTCCAAACTCTACACAGACAGCAACAGAGGTCAGATTTGAATTCAGGTTGGACCAAAAATGTCCTCTCCTGGATAAGCAGCAGCTCTGGATAGAAGGGATGGCTGACGTTTCAGGTCGAGACCCTTCTTCAGGTTGCTGGAATAGTGAAGCTGCAGCTTAGCAAGCTGTGCCACTGTCCTCTCCTGGCATTCTCTGTAGTTCATATAACTTACAGGAGCAGACCTAGGTTACTCCGCCATTCAATCATGGCTGATCTATCTTTCCCTCTCAGCCCCACTCTCCAGCCTTTTGTCACATTCCCATAACCTTTACTAATCAGTTTAGTTTAAAGATACAGCGTGCAAACAGGCTCCTTGGCACACCAGGTCCACGCCTACCAGTGATTCCCGTACATTAACACTATCCTACACACACTAGGGACAATTTATAATTATAGCAAGCCAATTAGCCCACAAACCTGTACATCTTTGGAGTGTGGGAGGAAACCGGAGCTGCAGGAGAAATCCCATGCAGGTCACAGGGAGAACGTACAAACTCCATACAGACACGCACCCATAGTCAGGATCGAACCCGGGTCTCTGGTGCTTTAAGGCAGTAACTCTACATCTGCTCGACCGTGCCACCCCAGCATGAACATGTCAATTGCTCATTTAAAAATACACAAAGACTTGGTCTCCACATCTGTCTGTGGCAATGAATTCCACAGATTCACCATCCTCTGGCTGAAGAAATTCCTCTTCACTTCAATTCCAAAGTCCCATATCTGGCTGCTTTTAAATCCTACTGCTTTAAAGGTGTACATTTTAAAATACATTACTTTATCATGGCGTTCATTCCATCATGTGTCGACTACTTTGTGAAGCAGGAAATTCCTTTTAATCTGCTGTCTTTCACACTTCTTAGGCTTAACAATGATACATATATTAGCTGATAAGCTAATCTGCTATCATATTAATTACTCTTAGTATTTAAAAAAATTGAATGATAAATATTTTTAATCCTCTGTGATGTTTGTGAACATGTCTTCATAACTTTATTTTTTCATTTACCATTTCAGTTACCTATCCACTTTTTTTTCCACTCTTGTGACCTATGTTGGTAACTGTTTTATTTTCTCAGTTTTTCATTGTCAGCCTCTAAAAGCACTAATGTTGAATCTCTTTCCCTTATCTTTGATCTTTGATCTTTTCTGTTACAGTCCTCTGATATGCATGTTAGCTACCATCAACTGATCTTTGTCTGACTGTCAGTTTCACTAAACCATCTTTCTATTCTTAAAACAAGTTATTTTTAACTCTATTTGGTTATTTTACAAAGCGTACTGCTATTGATATGCTACCTTATGTTGTATGTAACTGATACTAAACTGAAAGTTACTCTCCTTTATAAATTATAGCACCATGTATCCCAGAGATTATTACTGCTCAAGTGGACTGTGATACCAATGATGCATTGGTATCCTGGGAGCAAAGTAAGGGGAGTGACCTTTACGTTGCTACTGCAAAAGCAACTGATGAACACGAACACCTATGCAATACAGTGGAGACAACTTGCAAAATATTTGACTTGCATTGTGGACAATCATACAATATAACAGTAAAAGCTGGTAATGAGATGTGTAACAGTTCAGAGAGTGTACAAATCGGTATTCAAACAGGTAATGTCTTCATTATTTTATTCATTAGGAGTCTTTTGATCTCAACTACAAACTGTTGACATCCTAGCTGGTTTATGATCCCTTTGCAGCTGGCAATACAGGCATTAAGAAATGATGGAAAGTAGAAAAGCAGATGCAAACGGAAGTGAAGAATAAGAATCTCCATGCAATTTAACATTGTGAATACTAGTGATTGAATTAGAGGGGAGTTAGATAGATGACACAAGTAGAAGATAGAAGATATAAATTGTTTTCAAGTGTTCAAAGTTTGTCTTTTATTCTAAAAAGAGATTAAATTGAACCAAAACATTATTAGAGATTTTTTTATTTGTTACAATACTGTCAGACTGCTGGTTTCTTAAGGATGTGATGGAATAACAAGATATAAGCATAACCTCATTCTCCAAATAATTGCAGGGCCATGCACCCCAGGGAATATCTCTGTCT
Source organism: Raja brachyura (assembly GCA_963514005.1). The sequence goes on from OY740790.1 coordinate 11,889,303, forward strand.
TTGTGGATTGCAGTACTAATGCTGCAGTAGTGTCATGGGAAATGAGCAATGGGAGTGATTGCTATATTGCAACTGCAGTGGGAAACAATGAAGAATCACACTCGTGCATTGCGGAAGATGCAACTTGTGAAATCTATGACCTGCAGTGTGGAGAGTCATACAATGTAACGGTGGTAGCTGTTAATGAAATGTGCAACAGTTCAGAAAGTACAGTGTGGAGTTTCCAAGGAGGTAACCAGTTTTAGTTATATAATTTAGTTTGATACAGACTATGAATTTAGAATTTGTGCGATCTTTTTCCACCACACCCTCTCACAGAGCAAGAGATTTAACCCTTGTGAGAAATGCAAACACGCGCACACACACACACACGACTCTTTCTCCTCTTATGTTCTGTACTAAAAGCCCATAAGACACAGGAGCAGAATTAGGCCATTTAGCCCATTAAGTCTACTCTGCTCGGCTGATCTATTTTTCCCTCCCCTGCCTTCTCCCCATAACCTTTGCTCTTCCTAATCAACAAACTATCAATCTCCGCTTTAAAAATACCCAATGTCTTGGCCTCCTGGCGAAGAAATTGCTCCTCATCTCATTTCTGAGGATACGTCCTTTTATTCTGAGACTGTGCTCTCTGGTTCTGGCCTCTCTTTACATGACACATCCTTTTCCACATCTACTTTATCTAGGCATTTCATTATCATGTAGATTTCAATGAAATCCCATCTCCCCCCCACCCCCCCCCCCCCCCCCCCTCCCCCCAATCATCTTTCTGAACTTTAGCAAGTACAGACCCAGAACCTTCAAATGCTCATCGTACGTTAGCTCAATCATCCCTGGGATCATTCAAGTAAACTTCCTCTGGACCCTCTCCAAAGCCAGCACATCCTTCCTCAGATATAGGGCTCAAAACTGCTCACAATATTTCCAATGTGGCCTCACTAGCACCTGATAAAGCCTCAGCGTTACATCTTTGCTTTTACTGTATATTCTAGGTACTATGCTTTCCCTTAATGCAGCACACTAGAAGTAACGATTTTTTTTTCAATCTTCCAGTGCCATGTAATCCACAATACCTTGATACTGACGTGGACTGTGCAAATAACTCCATGACGCTATCTTGGGATCACGTTGATACAGCAATATCATATATGGCGTTTGTCAATGCTAGCAATAAAGAGCAACTTCACTGTGATACAACAAACACAAGTTGTTACATTCAGCATCTGAGCTGTGCCACCAAATATAACGTTTGGTTTTATGCTTATGATGGATTTTGCACAAGTATGATTAAATCTATATATGAAGTCAGCACAGGTAAACACACCACTAATACCATCCATGATTTTAATTTGCTTGAGTGCTTTCATATTAAACAAAAAAAAACTTAATATAAAAGATTCTTTTGACTGGATCCATACGTTTTGAATTTACAAACGTTTAATCCAGTAAGTGGCACATAGCTGGCTGATCAATATTAATATTTGCTTAATCTGTTTGTTGTTTATTTCATCCTTTTAGTCCCATGTGTGCCAGAAGACATTGAAGTTGCATTAGATCCTGCTAGCAATGGAGTGCAGGATCTGGAAGTCCAATGGAATGTCTGTCACTGTGCTACAGACTATGAAGTAGATATAACGGGACAAATTGAACAAGATCCTTTCTCCATGTTTACATTGCGCTCATATTGGACAACCAGAACGTTTTTCCAGTTTCCAGTTCCTTGCAGTTCCACATATAACATTACTGTTACAGCTAGGAATGTAGCAGGAATCAGTAGCCCGAGCGCTCCCTTACTTGGTCTCACTGGTAAGGAAAAGGATTAAAAGTAGAGCGCATTTTTGTATATATACAATCTAGTCAAACTATATAATGATTTCTTAGATGTTTTAAGAACGTAAGAAGTAGGAACTAGTGAATATTATTCAGCCCTTTGAACCTATTCCACTGGTCAATGAAGTCAACTCTGAACCTTGCCTCAAGCCCCCCCCTTAGTAACCAATCTCCACTTTGACTATAAAGACAGACCTGTAAACATTTATTGTACTTTGTTAATGCTCACCTCAGTTCTAAATAACCATCATCTTAATGCCTGCTTCTTGTCTCTTCGGGAAGAAATGCAATCTCTTGGTGGCATTTTGAATTTAATTCAGCATTGTGTAAGTAATGAGCCAGTGATGCATGTAGATAATATTTTTTTTTGTTTCAGTTCCTTGCCCTCCAACCACCCTAACCGCTTTATTGGAAACTGGTACGCTATTTATATCTTGGACGGAGTCAATTTATGCCTCAGAATACATTGTGTGTGCAGTTTCCAATTTAGAAAGGAATGAGATTTGCAGAACTGCAGCACTCTCTTGTGAATCTCCAAACGTTCAGTACGACACAATTGAAATTGTTGCTTTAAACTCTGCTGGCAAAAGTGAAATCACCGAAATCACTTTCTTGTAAGGTAGGTCTTCCTGTCCTAATAATGAATCATAATCAATGAAGGTTTATTTCAACAGTAACTGAAAAAGGACATTTTTGATTGGAAATATTTTTGTTTAACAAATCTTGTTTTGTACATTAAAATCTTTAAATAATTGGGATGGGGGAAGGAGGGACATGGTAGGGGTGGGGTCGGGAGGAGAGGATGAGGGGGGTGGGGAGGTGTTGGGGTGGGAGAACATGGAAGTATCAATTCCTTTTCAAAACATGGTCAGTTGCCCAAGTCTATTATTAAGGCATGATGTGCTTTTTTTCTGTTCCAGTAAATGTTCAGACTGAATTTTGAATTTGTCAACTGGCTCTGAGTTCTCTATGAGTTCAGGAATCTCCTTCCGTGTAGATGGGGCATCTTGGTTGATGGAACCAGTGTAGATGGGGCACCTTGGTCGATGTGACTAGTGTAGATGGGGCATCTTGGTCGATGTGACTAGTGTAGATGGGGCATCTTGGTCGATGGGACTAGTGTAGATGGGGCATCTTGGTTGATGGAACCAGTGTAGATGGGGCATCTTGGTCGGTGGGACTAGTGTAGATGGGGTATCTTGGTCGATGTGACTAGTGTAGATGGGGCATCTTGGTTGATGGAACCAGTGTAGATGGGGCACCTTGGTCGATGTGACTAGTGTAGATGGGGCACCTTGGTCGATGTGACTAGTGTAGATGGGGCATCTTGGTCGATGTGACTAGTGTAGATGGGGCATCTTGGTCGATGTGACTAGTGTAGATGGGGCATCTTGGTCGATGTGACTAGTGTAGATGGGGCATCTTGGTCAGTGGGACAAGTGTCGATAGGGCATCTTGTGTAGATGGGGGCATCTTTGATCAGTATGGGCAATTTGGGCTGAAGGACCTGTTTCCATGCTGTACAACTATGACTCGATGAGAGGACTAGGGTAGAGACCCGGTTTCAATCCTAACTATGGGAGCTATGTGTATGGAGTTTGTATGTTCTCTCTGTGACCACATGGGCTTTCTGCGGGTGCTCCGGTTTCCTCCCTCCCACATTCCAAAGACATGCAGTTTTGTATCATTGGTTGGCACAGACTCGGTCGGCCGACGAGCCTGTTTTCACACTGTATCCCTACACTAACCTAAACTGTGTGTGCTGTATGGTATAATTTTTAATATAGTGCTTTATGAAGCAATGGGAGTTAGCTGTTCAATAAATAATGCTTTGTTGGTAGTTTTACCACTCATACTGTATATGCCTTTCTAAGCAGCAGCATCAAGAAGAATTTGGACTTTACAGAAAATAGTAGGAGCTTTCATACGTATTCAAAAAGTGAAAGAGTGGTTGAGAAGTTGATCAGAGTAGATAAGGATGATCGAAAAGTGCAATTGTTGAGGATGATCGGTAGAAATTTTAAATCAAGGATAGAAAACTATGGTTACAGGGTTTGAAACAAGAGGGGATTTTAGAGGTTTTAAAATGTATCATGATGGAGAATAAATAAGCACTTTCCTCCACTGAAACTGTCAGTGACCATCAGAGAACTGTCACTGCTAAACACATTGAAAGGTTTGGGAATATTCTCTACATTGAGGTTAAATGGTTATTCCTGAAACACAGGGAAATACAAAACAATGCAAAAGGAGTGGGTCAGTGGGATTAGTTTGTAATGTTGAATCTAAGGGGCAGTTTAGATATAATATTGTAAACTTCCATTCTTTAGTGTTTCCAATGGAAGCAAAGGGGAGCATCTCCTTCAGAGCATTCATTTAATTAAAAAAAATAACAGGCAAGATATAATTGTTCCCTGTATTCTTTCTAGGTTATTCATCCTCCCCAAAGGAACTGTATTATGCCAGATCACCATATATTGCAAGAAGGACGAAAAGGATGTAGAGTGTGTTACAGCTGTAGTGAAAAGGGCTGCATCCAAGTATTCTAATAGTTGTTTAAAAAATGATTGTCAGGTGGAAGATTATGGTTCAGTCGGATCATGAAATGCAGTTAACAATGAAACCGTCTAAACACCACTATTTGTGATTACCAAAATCTGATCTCACGTTGATGTCAAAAATTACAAACCATTTTGCTTAGTCAGTGACGGTAAAGCACCTTTTTATCACTTTGACTGTTTACCAACTGTGTCTGGTAAACAAGTAGCCACACAGGAAGATGTAAAAATATCACAACCTGCATGCTTGATTGTTTCTCCCTGTAGTTAGGATTATAACATGATATTCCTCAGAGAAGGTAATGGAATTTACAAGTCCTATAGATGTTAGATTGTCTGTAGTATACTTCTTCGTAATATAATGATTTTTTTAAATTTTGTATGTTTCTATTGTGATTATTTACTACAGCATACCTTCATAATGTAAGAACAAATAAATAGAATGCTTTTATTTGGAGTTTGTGGCATACAAAAATAAAATGCAATTTTGCTGTAGATGCCAAGTGCAATTACTTCAATTACAGTTTCATGACCTGTATAAAATTATATATTTACTTTGTATTTCATTGTAAAATACTGGCTCTATATTTGATGCATATAAATAAAACAATTCTCAGCATTTTTGCATGTTTCTGCGACACTTTTACAATGGATTTAAAAAGAAACCTAATGGCTCTTAAAGATAGTGGAGTCAGGGAATATGCGCAGAGGGCAGGAACGGGGTACTGATTGGGGATGATCAGCCGTGAAAGGCGGTGCTGGCTTGAGGGGCTGAAAGGCCTACTCCTGCACCTATTGTCTATGAAACAAATAGCATACATTTTGTAAATAATTCCCAACTTAATTCATTGATACATGCAAACATCTTGCTGGAAACAGACATTACTTCTTGCAATATATGCGGCATCTTTTTGTTCCTAAGAAAATTGTGTACTGTATTTCCTCAAGGCCATTAAATCAGAGTGCTGCTGGACAGATCCTGGCATCAATCTGAGGTCACAAGAATCCTAAATGAAAACAGCTTTCTGTTTTTAAGTAAAACAATTTAACAGTTTGCATATGCAAATAATATCTTCATGAGTCTGAAGAAGGGTCACAACCCAAAACGTCACCCATTCCTTCTCTCCAGAGATGCTGCCTGTCCCGTTGAGTTACTCCAGCATTTTGTGCCTATCTTCATGATTAGTTTGGCTTCATGGAGAACCATAGTATGGCAGGACTGACCAAAGGGGTGGTGGTTTATTCCTGTATTTTAAGTATCTGTTGTACTCCTCTCAAGGTAATAGCAATTTTTTACAGTCGTGTGTAGGATGAAATTGCAGATGCTGGGTTACACCGAAGAAAGACACAAAATGCTGGAATAACTCAGTGGGTCAGGCAACAACTTCATGCCTGGTAATAGTTAACAGGATGTTGGTTTACAAGGACCGAATAAAATACTATTTTAATTGAATGGCATCGATTATTGAGGATTGGATTTCCGAATTATTCATTACAAAGCAAAAACTAAATAATTACAAATTATATCAAATATCCGCATGGTTCCCACTACTTAAAGCAGATTTTCTGATATCAATGCAGCTTGTCTGCTACAAATATTTTTATTTCATTTTAGTTGCAGAATATATTGATATATATTTTTAATTTAGAGATACAGAGTGGAAATAGGCATTTCAGCCCACCATATCCACACTGACCATTGATCACACAAACACTCATTCTATGTTATCCCACTTTCTCATCCTACACACCAAGGGTAATTTTACAGAAGCCATTTAACCAACAAACCTGTTTGTCTTTGGAATGTGGGATAAAACCGGGGAACCAGGTGAAAACTGACGTGGCCCCAAGGGAGAATGCACAAACTCCATACAGACAGCATCCGCAGTCAGGCTCGAACCCAGGTCTCTGGTACTGTAAGGCAGCAACTCTACTGCTACACCACTGGGCCACCCTAATAGCATTGCATTAGATTTTACAGCCAGTTGTAAACCAATGGTACACATTGCAGATCATTCATTAAGGTTCAAGCGTGAAGACTGTTTTTTTTTGTACATTTCTTGCAGCAGCACAATGAGTTTGTAAACACAGTACTTGTTGGAGGAAATTTTGTGTTTAACCTGTACCTTGAAACTGGCTCCACCTGGGGCCGAGTTGCCCTCTTAATTATAACTCAAAGAGGAACTGACACAAAGAATATTTCGTAAAGCAGTAGTGAGTTTCTCAAACAAGTCGGTTTATTCAAGGCCTTAACAGTGCGCACTGTCAAACACGCAAAGACATCCCAAAGTGTTTCAAAGATTCATAGCACCAACGATATTTTAATATTTCCACGACACAATGGTTACATATGCATTTTACACCTTTGAAGCAATTCACCATTGATCAACGTTTAATCTCCTGTTTCGTGTTACGTGTGGAATTTACACCTGATAATTCTATTTATTGTTTCTCCAAATATCCTCAATTGTTGGCCTATTTTCACACTGTGCTTTCCCAGTACATAAACTCTTAAGTTAAACATAACAAACGCCTCATCTTTCTTAGAATTTTCATAATTTCATAATCAATAGATTATATAATAAACAAAGGAAAAAAAAAGTTCAGCAAATACAAAAAACAATATTGTGTAAAACAAAAAGCCCAAAGTCGCTACTGCAGGTATCGGCAACCTTGTTCTGCAAAGGGGCCAGGACCCTTGTCTGTGAGCGGATGGCGGGCCACATCTACCGCCATAGTTAATAAATGGAGGTAATAATAATACATACTAACTAAACTTTGACATATTTATATATTTAAGCAATATTATGTCTACTGAACATAGCAGTTATTTTGACACTGCTATTGTGAAGTGTGCGCATGTGCAGGACCTTTCCAGAGTGTGCGGGGTCTCGGGTCGGCGAGGCCTGCGGAATCAGCGATATTTTCCAGACACTTTGAAGTTATGTATTTCAGAAATTAGTTGCTTAAAGCTTAAATAAAATTTAAGCAAATTACGAGTAGCATAAAAGTTTCATTTGCCTCACAACAATTTAAGCAACTGAATCTCAGAAGTTAAGCAGTGTGACATCGAGATGGAGAAACTATTGAAACCCCAACGTTTGGATCTGGATCCCAACTCACCTATTGCTGCAAAGGAATGGAAGCTCTGGCGTCGTATACTAAATAATGTATTTGATGAATGTGGCTACAATGCACCAGACAGATTCAGGACATTAATACGCTCTGTCTCTTATGATGTATATGATTACGTAGAGGAATGTACAACTTATGATCCTGCTATTGATGTACTAAGCAGACTCTTCGTTAAGACACCCAACGTAATATTTGCTCGACACCTCCTTGTTACTCGGAAACAAAAACCTGGTGAGTCACTTGATTAATTTTTACAAGAACTTCAAAGACTTAGTAAAGACGGTGCCTTCAAAGCAGTTACAGCTGATCAATATCGACAGGAACTTATTCGAGACTCTTTTATCAATGGTTTGGCATCGCCTTTAATACGACAGAGACTATTAGAAAACAAACCTTTGGATCTACAATCAGCTTACAATCAAGCTTACTCATTAGACTTGGCTCAGAAAACTTCAGATGCTTATGTCTCATCTAATGTGTATTCTCTTGCAACTACTACAAAAGGATCTCACCCAAGTATTAATATGGAGCAAGCTGAAACAATTTCTACTGATAAATGTGCCCTTGCTGCAGCATATACTTATTCGAAAAGGAAGTGTTACTTTTACGGGGGGTAATATTCATATGTCCTGCTCGAGAGGCAACTTGTAATAGTTGTGGCAAGAAGGGACATTATTCGAGAGTATGCAAGTCCAAAGCAACTACTAAAAGTGTGACTGCTGCCATGTATATGCCTTCTTTATGTGCAATTACAGCTGCATTTCCTCAGAGCTTGTCTCATGCAGCTACAACGGTATCCATCAATGGCCATACACTTAATGTACTACTTGATTCTGGCAGTTCAGAAAGTTTTATGTGAACAAGTTGTAACTCGACTAAATCGAACTATAATTCCTTCAAATAGAGACATCTCGATGGCTCTGACAACTCTCAATACTCAAATTATTTGATCTTGTACCATAGAAACATAGAAAATAGGTGCAGGAGTAGGCCATTCGGCCCTTCGAGCCTGCACCGCCATTCAATATGATCATGGCTGATCATCCAACTCAGTATCCCGTACTTGCCTTCTCTCCATACCCTCTAGCCACAAGGGCCACATCTAACTCCCTCTTAAATATAGCCAATGAACTGGCCTCAACTACCTTCTGTGGCAGAGAATTCCAGAGACTCACCACTCTCTGTGTGAAAAATGTTTTTCTCATCTCGGTCCTAAAAGATTTCCCCGTTATCCTTAAATAGACTTTATTCTAGTTTATAAATCTGTATGTCTTGGTATTTTGAAAATGTTGTGTAGCGATCTAATTCTAGGTCAGGATTTTCAGAAAGAGCACAGATCACTTCAAATAATGTATGAAGGAACTATGCCTGATCTTGTATTGTCAAAGCCACCAGTATTGTGTGGTTTTTCTGCTGCATCTGTTGAATGTCCTTCATTATTCACTAATTTATCCTCTAAGTGCAAGCCAATTGCTACAAAATCAAGACAATTTAGTAAAGATGACAGAAACTTTATCAACGCAGAAGTAACTAATCTTTTACGAAAAGGTATCATAGAACCCAGCTCTTCCCCTTGGAGGGCACAAGTTGTCGTGGTTAAGGACCCCTTGGAGAAACATAGAAAGAGACTCTGCATTGATTACTCTCAAACTATAAACCAGTTTACGGAGCTTGATGCATATCCATTACCTCGTATTGAAGAGATTATCAATACATTAGCTAAGTATAAGATATTCTCTACTTTTGACCTAAAAAGTGCTTACTACCAAATTCCTTTGAAAGAATCAGAGAAGAAATACACTGCTTTTGAAGCAAATGGGAAATTATACCACTACTGCAGAGTTCCTTTTGGTGTAACTAATGGTGTGGCTGTTTTTCAGAGAGAGATGGACAAATTTGTTGAACAGGAAAACCTTAAAGATACTTTCCCTTATCTTGATAACATAACTATCGCAGGAAAAGACCAAGCTGAACATGATGAAAATGTACAACGATTTTTAGACATTGTACATTCTAAAAATCTAACATTAAATGAGGCTAAGTAAATAATATCAGTGTCATCAATTAATATTCTTGGTTATTGGGTTGGAAATGATATAATCAAGCCTGATCCAGAAAGACTCCACCCACTCCAAGAGCTACCTGTTCCAGCTACATTAAACTCTCTACGAAGGATTCTTGGTATGTTTGCATATTATCCTAAATGGATACCAAAATTTTCTGACAAAATTCAACCTTTGATTAGAGCAAAATCTTTCCCCCTTGACTCTACAGCAATCACTTCTATGCCTTTACTTCTTTAAAGAAACAATTAGAATCTGCGACATTACACGCCATCAATGAGGATCTCCCCTTTGTTGTTGAACGTGATCCCTCTGATTTAGCAGTATCAGCAACATTAAATCAAGGAGGACGACCAGTGGCTTTCATGTCTTGTACTCTCCAAGGTAGTGAATTGCACTACCCGCCCGTCGAAAAGGAAGCTACAGCAATTATTGAAGCAATTATTGAAGAAAATTGAGACATTTCCTTGCTCGCCAGCACTTTACTTTGATAACAGATCAGCGTTCAGTAGCTTTTATGCTGTATAATCGGAAACGAACGAAGATTAAAAACAGTAAAATTCATGAAAGGAGGATATAGCTATTCAATTGAGTACCGCCCTGGTAAGGATAATGTTGCTCTGGATACATTAACCTGAGCATTTTGTGCCTCTGTTCATTCTTCTGCACTCACTGATCTTCACAATGTGCTGTGTCATCCTGGAGTCACTTGTTTGTTACACTATGTTCATTCCAAAAATGTACCTTTCTCTACAGAAGATGTGAAGATGACGTGTGCTTCATGTAGAATCTGTGCTGAATTACAACCTAGGTTCTTCCGTCCTGAAGAAGGAGGAATCGATCAAAGCTACTCAACCTATGGAACGTTTTGAGTATTGACTTCAAAGGGCCTTTACCATCCTCCTCTCGAAATGTTTATATACTTACCATAGTTGATGAAATTCAAGGTTTCCATTTGCCTTTCCTTGTCCAAATATGTCAGCTGCTACGGTTATCAAACGTTTAGATCAACTGTTTTCATTCTGTGGATTTCCAAGTTACATACATTCTGATAGGGGCACCTCTTTCATGTTGAAAGATTTAAAAGACTACCTTTCTAAGAGAGGAATTGCAACAAGTAAAACAACACCATATCGTCCTATTGGAAATGGTCAGGTTGAGAGGTATAACGGAATCAATTGGAAAGGAGTGAAACTGGCTTTAAAGTCAAATGACATACCAGATCAGCAGTGGGAGTGCATTCCACCAGATGCATTACACTCCATCAGATGTCTACTGTCAACTGCTACCAATACTACTCCACATGAGCGGTTCTTTAACTTCAAACGATGGTACTTCTCTGCCATCATGGTTGACTAGCCCTGGCCCGTGTTGCTTCGTCGGTATGTCCGATCAAATAATAATGAGCCTTTTGTTGATGAAGTTGAACTGACTGATGTTAACTGATGTTAACCCTTCTTCTGCAACTATCAAGTATAATAATAATAACAATATATAATAATATATTTTATTGTCATTGCACTGGGGTACAACGAGATTTGGAATGCAGCTTCCATCTGATGTAATAACTTAATCAACTAAAAATTTGGACGCCCAGAGAAACAAGATTTTAAAAAAACAGTAAAACAGTAGAAAGTGCAAATAGGTCTGTGCCGGGTCGATGTGCGACGTGACCATCCGAGGGAGACAGTGCATGGGGGGGCACTCAGCAGGGCCAGTTCAGAGCAGCTATAACTCTGGGGGTGAAGCTGTTCCTAAGTCTGGAGGTGCGTGCATAGAAGGCCTTGTAACATCTGCCGGAAGGTAGAAGTTCGAACAGTCTATTGCAAGGGTGTGAGGAGACTTTGTGAATGCTGACGGCCTTCCTGAGGCACCGTGTATAGTAGATGCCCTCCAAGGTTGGTAGCTGTGTCCCAATTACCTCTCCTCTCCGCCTCTGTGCAGCTGAGATACCACACAGATGCCATATGTGGGTAGGCTCTCTGTGGTGCAGCGGTAGAAGGTTGTCAGCAGCTGTTGGGGCAGACCAGTCTTTTTCAGTGTTCTCAGGAAGAACAGTCGTTGCTGTGCCTTCTTGACCACCGCAGTGGGTGTTGGTGGATCATGTGAGGTCCTCTGAAATGTGTGTGCCCAGAAACTTAAAGCTGGACCCTCTCCCCACCCTGATATAGATTTGAGCGTATTCCCCATTATGCCTCCTTCTGAAGTTGATAAACAGCTCCTTGGTCTTAGTGGTGTTTAGGGACAGGTTGTTATCCGGGCACCAGTCCGCCAGGTTCTGCACCTCCGCTCTGTAGTGTGTTCATCACTGTTGGCGATCAGCACGATCACCGTTGTGTCGTCTGCAAACTTGACAATGGTGTTGGTGCCCTGTGGTGTGCCGGTGCTCAGGGTGATATTGGAGGACATGTGCGGGCCCAGTCTCACTGTCTGTGGGTCGCTCCGTCAGGAAATTCAGGATCCAGTCGCATATCGACGAGCTGAGGCCTAGCTGGTGGAGTTTGGTGGTGAGCTTGGTGGGTATGATCGTGTTGAAGGCAGGTATCAGGATGGACATCAGTCAACTGTCTCACTTTGTGACCTTGCACCATGTCCGTCTTCTCCATCACTCCTTGATAATATTAATTGAGAACTTCCTCAACACTCCCATCATCCCCTACGGAAACCTCTATAAGTATTTCTAAAATTGAAAATGTAAATAACAATATGAGTGAAGTTGATGACCAAGTACTATAAGTCCCACCAGCTATTGAAACACTGCCCAATGCTCCAGTGCTGCGACGGTAATCAAGACATATTAAACCCACTCACCGTCTCAAATAGGAGGGGAGAATGAAGTGTGTGCGTGTGCGGGGCCTCGGGTCGGCGAGGCCTGCGGAATCAGCGATATTTTCCAGACGCTTTGTTTAGGTATGCTACCAAACTTACCTTTAGCCGCGCTGCAGTTCTGTCACTGGCCGTGTGCGCGACTTTGGCACCTTTAAGGTGGGGGGGGCGGGGTTAAAATGCGTTTTTTCCCTTGCCATCCGGTGCTTTATTTTGTCGGAGTGCGATCTATTTCTGGAGATTCGTTCCGACTGCCGGTAAGTTAATTTTTTTAATAAATCGCATGACTATTTCAGCGCTGCAGTAAAATAAAAATTAGCTCCTAATGCTGTGAACGCCGATAACGGGGACCGATTTTACGTAGGGGGCAGGTAAGTGAAAGCTGTTTATTTTTACATATAAACCTGCTTTTTTAGATGACCATCAAACTTTAACGTTGCGAAACAGTGATTTAGTCCCCATACGAACCGGCAGAATTTTCCTGCCGATATTGGGTTTAAATTCACCGCAGCCGCAACGTTCCAATCCATCGCGTTCCAGAAAATCCCACTCGCAAGCTGCTTAAAATGCCCATTAATTTATGGGCATTAAACACTAAATTCCTTCAATTTGACCTATAAATTAATGACAATGAGATTTAAAAATCATGTTATATTGTGAATTATTGTGTGAAGGTTAATTGGACACTTAGGCTTTAAATTATTTTTAAATTTTTTAAGAAATGGATAGATGTTTACATCTAGTAATTGAATTTTGTAATTAGCTACAATTGGGTAACTAATTTATGCTTTAATTTCAGGTCATCCAAGTAAGATTGTTTCATATTTGTTTCAGAATACTTCAATCTATAATGACTGAAAATGTCTTTCTGTTCTCTTAATTTTTAAGAAAGTTATGGGCTTTTGACTGTCCTCGATCACAACTTTTGTGTTAAGTTAATAGAAAAGCAATAGGAAGCAAGTTGCTAATTTCCGAGTATGAAAATGGCCATAACTTTTTTAATACTGAAGATATGAAAGTGAATTAGATGTCAAATTAAACTTCTTTTAATGCTTTATCTGATGGGATAAATTGCAGACTTGATTTTTTTAATCTCAAAATGTTGTAACATTACTACTTTGTTACCCCCCCTTTCCCCTCCCCATTCACTCTCTCTCTCTCTCCTCCCCTCTCCCTCTCTCCAAGGCCCAGTCCCGTCCATGTACCAGCAGCGCCGCCATCCTTGATGCGGGTAGGGCCCTGGACCCTCCTCCTCCCCCAGGTGAAGCGCAGGGATGGATGGTTCCGGGGCGCGCTAAGCACCAGGCACCACCGCTGCTGCACTTTTACATCAGTGGAACCGCGTCCACCAATCCAACTAACCTTTTGCCCAGTTCGGGGGATTATATCAGTTCCAATTTTTTATAAAGAAGTGTAGATGATGGGGAAAAAAAACCACCTGTCAGCTGGATGATTTCAGGTTACAGGCCGGCTCCGGCCCGTGGGCCGTAGGTTGCCGACCCCTGCCCTCGTGCAACCAAGGCAGTTAATAATCAAGGCAGTTCAGAGTTTATTTGGAGTTCGTAGTGTTCAATAGCCTGATTGTAATTGGGAAGAAACTGATCCTGAACCTAAATCTTACCGTTTTCAGACACTTATGCCTTCTTCTTGATGGCAAGAGTGAAATTTAGCCTGGGTGGTGCGGGTCCTTGTTGATGCTGGTTGCCTTACTGAGGCAGCACCTCCTATAGGTGGTGGGAAGATCAGTACACGTGATGGACCAGATAGTGTTCACCACTTCTTGTAATCTCCTTCGTTCCTGAGTGTTTGAGTCCCCAGTGCAGTGTAGAACCAGCGAAATTGCATTGCTCATTGATCTATTGTGGTGTAAACAAATTGCAGTGCATCCAATTTCTTGCTGAGGTAAGAGCTGTGTACCTAGAATACTAGTGCAATAAGTCAGTGGTACTTCCAGTTTCCAGAACTAATTCCGTTACCACCATCATCTATTGCAACAAGTGATGGTTCCCACTGACTCGCCAGAAGCTTGCGTCCTTTTCAGGCCGGATGACAGCGATGTCAACATTTGAAGCATGGAAGATGGACACTAAAGAAGATGGCAGGAGTGAAATATGGGTGTGACCAGGGTGGTGTGAGTCTTTGATGATATTAACTGCCTATTTGAGGCAGTGTCCCTTTGACGGTGGAGAGGTCTGTACCCATGATACACTCCGCAGTGAAACCCAGCGGGTGCCGTTGAGTTTCTCCAGCATTTTTGTCTACCTTCTGCAGTTCCTTCTTAAACATAGACTACGCAGTGTTCACCACTCTTCACAACCTCCATTCCTGGGTGTTCAAGTTGCTAACTCAGGCCATGATCTAACCAGTCAGTATACTCTCCACTGTACACCTGAAGAAATTCAGGAGTATTTGACAACGTACTGAATTTCTTCAATTTTCTCAAGAAGTAGAGGCTTTGCGGATTTTCAAAGTGCTGGGGCCAGGACTGATAGATATTCATGCACAGGAACTCTCTCCACTGCTAACCCTTTGATTTCATGGATCAAGACAAGTTCATGGATCCTTGACATTCCACTTCTGGAGTCAACAATCAGGTCCTTGGTCATGCAGATGTTGAGAGCAAGGTTC
The DNA here is from genome assembly GCA_963514005.1 of Raja brachyura. The sequence goes on from OY740790.1 coordinate 11,904,343, forward strand.
TTTTTCTGGCACCAGTGAATCAGATTTTAATTCTCCTATACTCGGATACATCATTACCCGTGATTCTTCGAACAACGGTGGTGATATCAGTGATTTTAAAGACCATGTTGGAACTGTGTCTGGCTACAGACATGGATGTACAGTGAATGTAGAAGCAAGGAACTGCAGATGTTGGTTGCCAACCATTTCAACTCCCCTTCCCATTGCCATACAGACCTTCTGTCCTGAGCCTCCTCCATTGCCAGAATGAAGCCACATGCAAATTGGGGGAACAGCACCTCATATTTCACCTCAGTACCTTACCTTCAGTGTTATGAAGATTGAATTATCTAATTTTAAATAACTTCTACTTACTCCACCCTAGTGATTTTACCAATTTCACAGTTCCACCTCAATCTGAAAAAGGGTCTCAACCCAAAACGTTGCCCATTCCTTCTATCCAGACGCTGCCTGTCCCGCTAAGTTACTCCAGCATTTTGTGTCAATCCAGTTCTCCACATTGATACCCTCTTGAGCTCATACCTTCCCTAGCCAACAATGGGCTTACCATGCTCCACCCTACCCGAGGTCATTAGAGGGCAGCCGATTGGTCCTGGTCTTTTCTCACCTGACCATCACCCCACCCTCTACTTTCAGTCTGAAGGGCCCCAGACCAAAACATCACCCACCCTTTTTCTCAGAAATACTGAAAGACCCACTAAGTTACTCCAGCACTTTGCGGCTATCTTGGGTACGGAGCGAGACGAGGAGGGGATTGAGCAGGCAACCCTCAGATGCGCCTGTGCTGATGGTTATTGAGTCATTGCTTCCAATTCGTACTGATTATGGTCTGCAATTAAGTCGTCGAGGATCCAGCTGCATAGGGATGAGCAGAGAGCCAGTTCCCTGAGTTTAATAACAAGTTTGGAGAGGACAACGGTGTTGAACACTGAGCTGTGATCAATGAACAACAACTTAGTATGCATGTTCTTGTCCATGTGATCCAGTGCACAATGGAGAGCTTGCTGGAGGCCGAGGGATGACCTAATAGAAGTCTATGAAATTAGACAGGGTAGACAGTCAGAAATCTTGTTTTTTCCTCTAGGAGGGAATTGCAAGGAAGATGGCATAGCTTTAAGGTCAGTTGGGGGGGGGGGGGGGGGGGAAGAGTAATGGAGATTTACAGGGCAAGTTTTTTTTTAAAAGGGGAATATATATATATATATATGAATGAGTATTGTGTGCTTGGAACGCACTACCATGGGTGGTGGTGGTGTCAGAAATGATAGTGAAATTTGAAGCACATGAATATGCAGGGAAAGGTGAAATATAGATCCTATGCAAACATTCTGTACTGAAGGGGAAATATGAATGGGTTGACGTCTGTCAGTTTCAAAGCAACAACAGAAGCTGCTTTAAGAAAGCCTTTTCCCCATATGTACCTGGATAATGAACTTGTACACTATTTATTCAGCAAGGAGTTACTGCCTGGAAATGAAAACATCCAGTGCATTAAATTTGACAAAATTAGTTTGTAAAAAAATCAACATTTTATTCAACTGTATGGGCATACAGTATAGGAATAGGCCCTTCAATTTAACTCCCCCATGCCAACCAAGATGCCCCATCTAAGCTTGTAGCACCTCACCACATTCGGTCCATATATACCCCTCTAACTCTTTCCTATCTATGTACCTGCCCAGATGTTATTGTACTTTCAACTACTTTCTCTGGCACCTCATTCATTATACCCACGACTGAAAAAGTTGCCCTTCATGTTCTTATTAAACTTTTCACATCTCACCGTCAACCTATACCCTCTTGTTTTTGAATCTCCTACATTAAGGAGGGGGGGGGGGGGGGGGGGGCGGGGGAAGAGATTTGCCATATTTATTCCCCTTCTATTTCATAAACCTTGAAAATATGACTACAAAACCTCTTGCACTTAAAGGAATAAGTCCTAGCCTGCCCAACCTATCCTTCCTACGGAAGACCAAAACTGAACATAATACCACCAGCTCAACTACTCCTGGAGCAGACATTATGGTGTTTTCTGTGTAGGAAGGAACTGTAGGTGCTAGTTTAAACTACAGACACAAAATGCTGGAGTAACTTCAGACCAGGTCTGAAAAAGGGTCTCAACCCTAAACGTCGTTCATTCCTTATATCCAGAGATGCTGTCTGTTGCGCTGAGTTACTCCAGCATTTTTTATCTATCTATGGTGTTTTCTGTATCGGTTATGGAATACATTTCACCGCTAGCTGTAGTGTAATGGAATGAGGCACCTTGTTCTCAAATGACCAAAGGCATGGCCTGGGATATCAATTTCTTCATCTAAAAGTTTGGAATACTTTTTACTTTCTGAAATTATTACATTTTTGAATGAAATACATTCACTGGTCATCAATATCTCCCTCCCAAATCTGAAAAGGCATTAGGCGAGATAAAGTGGATCATTAATTATTTTATAGCATAATTAATTATTCACCTAGGATTCCTTAAAAGTTAACTCTACAGTAGACAAAATATTGGCACTAAAATTAGCTTGGGGCGAGTCTTTAAAATCCTGAACTAGAATAGGTTGAGGCCCTGCGCGTGATTGTTACATTAACAGTCATTGATTTTAGTACATTGGATGCACAAAATTGAGCTAAAACTCAAAATTTAACATTTAAAGCAGTTTGCCAATTTGCACTTTTTTTTAAATGTACATGATCCAGATTAATTCAAGGGGCCATTAAACTCCCTACTACTTATAGCATATCTAATAAAAAAACAAAATGCATTGAAGTATTCCTCCAGTAACTGAAATGTACACTGTCGATATTATAAAAAATGTATTTTGAAATTGAAAATACTACTTTTAATGCAAAACCTAAAAAAAACCATAAAGCTCAAAATGTTCTTTTTTGTTACAAAGATTTTCAATTAAACAGGACAATGAAACTAGACTCTTCTCAACTCACACGCTGAAATCTGGTATATTAAAATTGCTACCTCTGGATTTAAGTTTCTTTTGAGTTCAGCCATCCTTATAGAGCATCTCCATAAATGCAAGGGAAATCAAATGTAAATTCTCCTCTAATAAAGATGGCATAACACATCTTTTTCAAGGATGTGTAAAGATGCGTGGTAAATAAATAGAAAACTGGTACAATTTGATAAGAGTTTGGAAAAATCTACTTCAAGGATTGGATATTTCAGACACAAATGCTATCAGTGTATTAACACAAGTTTAAGTACTGGCAGTTTATTGCCCATCATACAAAATGAACCAACATGGCAGTTGTGCCAATGATTAAAACTCTCAACATATGTACATTGTATACTTGCAAAAACATTATTTCAACCAAAAACAAATCCTGTATCATCTACATTATACAGAATAAAATTGGTCTTGAATTACAATGGTAAATTGAACAGCTGGTTACCAAAGGCACTTCCTACACACAGGAAATATCATCTGCAGGCTACAGGAATTCAAAGACATGTGTTTATCCTAGCCATAGCATAATTTAAAAAAAATATTCAAAAGCAAAACAATTTAATCACTGTACAATTAGCGATTTACTTTCATTCATCATCAGTGGTACTGCCTTGCAACCACCCTTCTGCATTGGATTTGTCCTCTCTTTCTGTACTGAGACTTCTGTGACTTGGTTTGCCTGTTTGGTCCTTACCATCACCGTGACTTTGTTTGTGAGATCCTTCTTTGCTTCGACTGCGCTTGTGAGCTTTCTCTTTACCATGGCTACACTGTTTCTTTAGTCGTTCGCTGTCATTCTCATCAGTCCTTTCTCTGCTAATGCTTCTTTTGTTTGATTTCTCTTTATGTTCATTTCGATGTTTCGATTTTTCTTTGCTTTTGCTCCTGCTGCGTTTGCTGACACGACCCCTCCCAGGACTAATACACCGATGCTTTTTCTCTCTGCTCCTACTTCTGCTATGCTTTTTATCTTTTCTTGATTCCTTTTTATCATCTTTATGTTTTCTTTCATCTTTTTCTCTCCTCTCTTCCTTGCGTTTTCTGTCTTCGGTCTTTGATCGGCTACGTTTATCTCGGTCCCTAGATCTCTCCAGTTCTTTTTCAACAATTCGCTCCCTATCTCTATCACTTACCCTTTCTTTATCTTTGTCATAATCCTTGTCCCTCCTTCTGCTTCTTTCATTTTCCTTCTCCCGCTCTTTATCTCTATCTTTTTTATCATTCCTTTTATCTCTGCTTCGACTTCTGTGACGATCTCTGCTTCTGCTTCGCCTGCGGTCTATGCCCCTGTCTATGCTTCTCGACTTGTGTCTATCCTTCTCACTCCTCTCTCTGTCTTTAACCTGCTCTCGTTCCCTTTTCTGCCGCTCACGCTCTCTTTCCAATTCCTTATCAAAACCAAAAGAACCATGGCCTTCTCTATGACGACTTCTGCTTCGAGACCGCCTGGGGGATTTACGAGGACTTAGGGATCTTCGTGGTGACCTGAAAGACAAAGGCAAAAATAACATTTTAAAGGCAAAGTGCTATAATAAATATAGATTGGGGCTTTCAAGGAAATCTTAATTCATACCTTGAATGTCTACGTTCTGAGAGGCGTTCAATGTCTTCTACTGCATCTTTCCCGTCTTTTTTGCCAATTTTCCTGGGGCGAGTTTTGAGATATTGATCCAGATTCTTTTGAACTGGAACTGGAATTCTTGGGAATAAAGTAGAGAACCATTCCAGTTTAGTAAGGAAAGAACGAATCATTTCTCCTATAGTCATGACACACCCTCCTCCAGCCTTTACATCTAGCTCCTGAAAAACACAATAAAAACAAAGCATTGGTAAAGCTGATCTTTCTCACCATTCACACTTGCATTCATATGTGAAACATTCAAGGTACCCCAGTGTCAAATACAGTGTTAAAACTTCAAATGAGGTTCTAACTGCAAAAATGTCAAGCCTACCCTAAAATTTATGTTGAGGCCTGTAATAAAATAGTTGAAAAATTAGATTGTTCCGCTTGGATATTGTAATACCACTACACTTTATGTAAATGTTTTGTATATAACAAAATAAAAATGTGTAATTTCTTCTGGAAACCAACCCCTCAATGTGATGTAAAGCTGTATTTTAATTGTCCTGATTGGAACAATCATCCACAGCTAAATCTTTCTAAACAAAATTACTTTGTATTCCAGCAATGCAAATTGAGCTACACACTTTGTAGCAACAAAGTTTATAGTTAAATTTGAAAGCTGTTGGCAAGCCACAATGTTTTGTCTTGCATGTTGTGATCTTCATTGCATTTAAATTAATTTTGAAGCAATAGCAAACCAACTGCCATGAAGCAGTGAGGTATCAATTAACATTCAATATAATATATTTTGAAACTGTATAGTCCACAATGACCATTGTCTTTGGAAAAGGGTCATTACCGCATGATTGCTTCCTTGCCATGCCCTCTCACAGCTCAGGACATGTTAGTCAGCTATTGTCAGTTTCCAACCTACAGTGCAAGCACACAGGAAAATCAGATTTCATTAGGCTAGAAAAACAAAAAAGACATTCTAAACATAAAATAAGCGCTTGCACTCACACACATTAATCAATAGTGCTGTTCAGCTACATTTCCAAATTCACCTGCTGCCCAATGAAGATCTAAAGAAGAAAACAGGGCAATTAGCTTAAATGCCAGCAGTCTCAGAGCTTCATTAAACTCAGGCTCAAATCGAAAATTTTGATGAAGTGAAATCACAGGCTAACCAAGGCTACTGTTCTGATGGTTTACCCAAGACTATCAATTCATGGTGCAGGGGAAGTTATTCTTTTATTCCAACAAAAATCATTTAAAAATATTTTTATTAATGTATTTTAATACAAATGGATGAGCGTTAAAGTGTCTATGCTAGGGACAGAAAAATTGCATTAAATTTTGATAAGCCAATATCCTTCATCAGCAAGTTTAAAAAAACAGTACCCAGCAACTTTTCCAGCAGTAGAAAATGAACAGCCATTCCAGTACTACTTTATTTCCCTGCCTTCCTCACTCCCTCCCCCCTCTCCCCCACCATCACACAGAAAGAAACCTGGATTTAAGAATGTGATCATATAAATTATATGGATACATTAGCAACATGGGTGCAATTTGCATTCATAAAAGAAGAATATTTTTACAAACACAATAATCACAAATAAATTAAACTAGGACCTTAAAGTTCATAACATTAAATGGGGCCAGAGAAACAGCTGCTGCTGGCAAGCAGTTTTGAATTAAGAATCGTTTTGGTGCAAATCTTAAATATTCCACATTCAACATCTAATGTAAAGAAAATCAAATAAAACCCACACATCTATTTTTCTCCACACAAAAATTGTGGAAATGAAAAAAAAACGGAAAAAAATACCGTCCATTTACTATTCCTCTACAGATGACTCCCAAGTTACGGAAGGGTTGCATTCCTAAAATATCATTCATGTCATGATTTTCCGTGGCCTCCTTTTCCCATTGAATCCCATGTTACAAGGGGAGACGTCTTTTGATGGGATGTTTCTCTTTCATATTAAATAATTGTATCGGTGATGACAAAGGGATTTAACAGCTGACGTCAACATTAGGGGAAGACGAGTTTCTTATGAACAAAACAATAATTTGTCAACTTTTATTTTTAGTAATTCAATATAGTGAGGCAATAAGATATGGATACAGATTTAACCCAATCACCGCATTGATTGGATTGACAATAACAGGTTAGTCCCTCTATTGAATGCCTCAGGACATGTGAACAAATGTTTGAGTGCAGTGCTGCCAAGTTGTTCATTTGCCTGCCATTTCTGACATGCCAGGCCTGTGGATAAAGAATGGGTTCAGAAAGCAGGGATATCGAGGAAAGGATTGGATTCAAAGATCGGGGTTCTGAGGTGAAAGACGGCATAGGAAGTGGTCATGGTGGGTAACGGGTCAAAGCACTGTAATTTAGTGAATGTTGGTTGGATTATTACTGTCACTTGTATCAAAATAGTGAAGAGGGTGTTTGCGTGCTATTCCAATGAAATCATACTACACACCAGTACAATCAAGCAGTACACAAGTACAACAGGTACAACAGGTAGCAAAGAGAAAAATAACAGCAGAATAGAATGTCATGACATTACTGCAACAGACTAAGTGCTGATTGAAAAAAAACTACAAGTACTTCAATAAGGTAGGCTGGGAGATCAACACTGCACCCTTAGTTAATGAAGTCTGATAACAGGGAAGAAGCTGTTCCTAAATCTGGTGGTGTGTGCTTTCAAGCTATTGCACCCACTGCCAACAGTAGAAAGGAGAAAATTGAATGGCTTTGGTGGGGGGGGGGGGGGGGGAGGGATAAATAATCCTTGGTTGTTTTCTCATGGAAGTGCAGATAGAGTAGATTGGGGGGGGAGGGGGGTAAAAGGCAGGCGTACTGTGATGGACTGGGCTAATCACAACTCTGCAATTCTTGGACAAAGCTGTAACCAAACTTTTCTGTGATGCTTTCCAGACCCATTAGAAGTAGAGTAATACCAAAGGGATTGTTTTGAGGAGTCAATGTAAAAGCTGGCCATTGTTACTACGGCTATCCATAATGCAGCACGTCAGTAAAAATGTCTTACAGATGAAGAGCATTACAGATGAAGATCATATTGAAGAGGGCAAGGTAAAGGAGATACTCAGATGTGCCTGCCAACCCAGTGACATCATATCCATGTAACAGTGATCTATCCACTTTGATTGTCTAAAGGTTGAAATTAACAAAATCTATTATTTTCACATTTCGTATATATTTTTTCCCATATAAATTGGATAAGTGACTTTAAATCCATATCTCAATATTTTTGGTAGCAATGTGTGAATTTCTGTTACCAAATAGCCATTGCACAGGGATTGCCTGTACATATCTTAACATTGTTTCACTTGCAGTTTTTATTTGAATGGTTGAGAAATAAATTGAAACCAATGCTGCAATATCCCTACCATGATGATCACTACAAGAAGATACTTTTGAAAAATGTTAACAATTTCGTTTTTTCAGGCCTTGGAACAATGCTTAGCATTGGTGGATTAGTTAATCTGCACTCATCTGCTGTCAATCAAGTTCATACAAAAGTATGTGTAAAACGTAAAGTGCATAACACACTTTCTACTGAACACAAATGTCTTTAGATTCTGTCTGGCAGCAGGTTATTCTGTAGAAACACCCTGCCACATTCAAAATTTACTCCATGAATAATCCTTTCTCAACCATTAATTAAAACTAGACATACAGAATTAATATTGTCAGAAATTCTGAAATAAACGATCTGGAATTAAGTATCAGTTATTGGTGGTATTTGGCAAGAACATATTTAAATATGATATCCACCATCTATATCAAAATTTTGAATAAGTAAATCAGAGGAACTATTTGTAGGTGATACATACAAGTCTTAGGTAAATATAAATTGCAGAAGATCCTGAATACAAGAAAGATTATTGTGCCAAGTACCTTTGAAGATCAACAAATACGTCATGCGTTCCCATTCTTTCAAGTTGGAAAGCTTGCCTTCTCCAATCAGTATCTGATTCTTCCCTCTCGCATGGTGAGGACAGAGCCATTCGCAAAAGGCTCAGGATGATTCAAGAAATGATAAACTAAGCACCATTAACCCATTTTTGATGGGCCCACGAAGCTACTACTTTTACACAGGCAGAGTTTAAAATTCAAGATATGATGGACAGATTTAATGAAGGAATTGATTCTGGCCAGATGGATAAACTAAAATGCTAGGTGGATTAAGAAAGACATAAATGCATGCAGCAGTCTTAAGGGCTTTCAATGGATTAATTAATCCATGGGAGCAACTTGTTCTCAAAATATTGCTGCCAGTAGGCTCGGCAGGTACGGTAAGCCACCCGGAGGCTCGGCGGGACCAGTTACCCGCCAGAAGGCTCAGCGGGGCCTGTCCAAAAGCTTGCTGGATAGTGTAACCAGGAGGGAGCTGGAGACAAGGGGCAGGTAGGAGGGTGAACCGGGGTAATGCTTGCAGCACCTTCAAGGTTGGCTGTAGGAGGCGCCCCCGGGATACAAAGATGGCTATGCAGGGAGGAGGATGTCAGTTCGCAGGAACTGTTCCAGTACACACAGCATGCGAGCTGATCGTACTTTGAAGAATAGTGCCAAAAATGGCACGTGTAATGTAAACAAAAAGAATTTCTCTGTGCAATTGCATATGTGAAAAATAAAGCACTATTGACTATTGAATATTGCTCAGATGTCCTCAGCCTATCCCACGAAGTCTTAGAGTTAAAACTTGCAACAGTATTGTTGAAAAGTAGGAAAGTGCAAATAATAACAAATTGAGCAAAGACCCACAAATCATTATCTAATAACTAATATACAGTGCCCTCCATAATGTTTGGGACAAAGACCCGTCATTTATTTGCCTCTGTACTCCATAATTTGAGATTTGTAATAGAAAGAAATCACTTGTGGTTAAAGTGCACATTGTCAGATTTTAATAAAGGCAATTTTTACACATTTTGGTTTCACCATGTAGAAATTACAGCAGTGTTTACACATAGTCCACCCACTTCAGGGCACCATAATGTTTGGGACACAGCAATGTCATGTAAATGAAAGTAATCATGATATATAATTTGTTGCATATCCTTATGCATTCAATGACTGCTTGAATTCATGGGCATCACCAGTTGCTGGGCGTCTTCTCTGGTGATACTCCGCCAGACCTGTATTGCAGCCATCTTTAGCTTATGCTTGTTTTGAGCGCTAGTCCCCTGCAGTTTTCTCTTCAGCATATAAAAGTTATGCTCAATTGGGATCAGATCGGGTGATTGACTTGGCCACTAAAGAATTTACCATTTTTTAGCTTTGAAATACTCCTTTTGTTGCTTTAGCAGTATGTTTGGGATCATTGTCTTGCTGTAGAATAAACCGCCGGCCAATGAGTTTTGAGGCATTTGTTTGAACTTGAACAAATAGGATGCGTCTATACACTTCAGAATTCATTATGCTACTACCATCAGCAGTTGTATAATCAAATGAAGATAAGTGACCCAATACCTTCAGCAGCCATACATGCCCAGGCCACAACACCCCCACCACCGTGTTTCACAGATGAGGTGGTATGCTTTGGATCTTGGGCAGTTCCTTCTCTCCTCCATACTTTGCTCTTGCCATCGTTCTGATATGTTAATCTTTGACTTATCTGCCCACAAGATCTTTTTCCAGAACTGTGGTTGCTCTTTTAAGTACGCCTTGGTAAACTGTAACCTGGCCATCCTATTTTTGCAGCTAACCAGTGGTTTGTACCTTGCCGTGCAGCCTCTGTATTTCTGTTCATGAAGTTTTCTGCGGACAGTAGTCATTGACAAATCCACACCTGAAGAGTGTTTCTGATCTGTCGGACATGTGTTTGGGGATTTTTCTTTATTATAGAGAGAATTCTCCTGCCATCAGCTGTGGAGGTCTTCCTTGCCCTGCCAGTCCCTCTGTGATTAATAAGCTCACCAGTGCTCTCTTTCTTCTTAATGATGTTCCAAACAGTTGATTTGGAAAGTCTCGGGTTTGGCTGATGTCTCTAATAGTTTTATTCTTGTTTCTCAGTCTCATTATGGCTTCTTTGACTTTCATTGGCACAACTTTGGTCCTCACGTTGATAAACAGCAATAGGTTTCCAAAGGTGATGGAAGTCTGGAAGAAAGACTAGGTGCTGAGAGCTCTCTTAATCTGCACGAAGGAGGCAATTAAACACTCCTGAGCAATTACAAACACCTGTGAAGCCATGTGCCGCAAACATTATGATGCCCTGAAATGGGGGAATATGTATAAATGGCAGCTGTAATTTATACATGGTGAAAGCAAAATGCCCTTTATTAAAATCTGACAATGTGCACTCTAACCACATTTGATTTTTCTTCTATTCCAAATCTCAAATTGTGAAGTACAGAGGCAAATAAATAAATGATGGGTCTTTGTCCCAAACATTATGGAGGGCACTGTGACTGAGGAATTATCTTTGACCAGGAAACCTCAGAGATTGCCCTTGCTCTTTATAAAGTATCACAGGATATTTTACACCCACCCAAAATTAAAGAGATTCCCAGCTTCACTTTGTTCTAAGGGATGCACATCCCTCGGTACTGCCAGAGTAAAGGTGGCATCTTACAATTTTTGAAAGAGAATAGAATCTTTCATTTATTTGAGTGTTACTACTATGTCATGGCTGCTTCTTAAAGTATTAATCCCAGTCATCAACCACTGAATAAATAATTTAGCACGTTGAATGAGCGCAGATTTGCTCCGAGTAATCTAAAGTGTTGACTAGGGTTCTTTAGGTATAAACATCTTTAAATACAACTCACAGCTAGATTATCAGTCATTGTGATTACCAGGTCTGAGTGAATGCCAGATAATAAAAAGGGTGACAGAGTAACATGCCAGGATGGACACAAAAGACCAACTGGTTTTTACTTGTCACTTTGTTCAAAAGATATATGTTACAGGAAGAAAATGGGTGGTTGCTACATTCAAATACATTTTAATATAACACCATAATTAGTCTAGCGATAAAACTAATAATCACTACTAAATTTATCCACAATATTTAGAAAATCAAAAGAATTTAGAGATAAACTAAAATTCATAACTCCATGAAATTTAAAGGGGAGCAACTTGGTTTCTAATGTACATCAGATGTCAGTCAACAGTATTGTGGCTCAAGTTTGTATCTCAGGATAGCAGATAGGGCAAATGCAAGAATAGTCTGGGAACGGAAGAAAAATGGAACTAGCCAGTTTAACAAAGAAAAAAAGCATGGACATGGCATCTAATGAGATGTGAACAAAATGAAGCTATTCTGAAAAATTAATACAGCAATAAAATCGATTTAACACACCATTCCTCCAACACACACTTACAAAAGTTGATTTGGTTTCTTTTTAAATTGTCTTTCTAAAATAAATTGAAAAATCAAGTTAATAATTCTTCCTCTACAGCGCCACAGCATCAATAAACAGTCCTCCCCCAACATACCTCTTCATCATCTAAAAAGGGTTCATACCAATCCCACAAGTCAGCTGGAGGTTGTGTGTACCTTCAAAATAAAATGACAAATACTCACATTATAAATACACAGATATACAGATCATTTGCATTTATTACATGCTTCACATTGTCATTTTTATCTTTGTAATTGTATTATGTTGGTCTAAACAAAGCTCTCCAGTTTACAGCCAACCTTTGCAATCTCTTTACAACTCCACCAACATAGCTGACAAATTTGCTGTTTTCTGCAAGAAATTATAAAATTGAACATATCTATTTTTATTCATGCAGAATATAGAGGGGAGGCATGTTTTAGTTGCTACGCTTTTTCCTGTCCAAAAGCAAAACTGCATGCTTGAAATCACACTTCCTTTTGTAATTTTCTAACCCAAGCACTAAAATGAACTATGTACCAAAATATTGTTTCTGATCCCCAAAAATATCAGGCACAATTATAATACATTCATAAACCTATTATCCTCTAACAGCCAATTGAATCCATAGCACAGACCAGCCTACACGAGAGCTCGCCAAGAATCTAACAGGACCAGGTCAAAATACTCCAAATTAATGGACTCAATTTCTAGATCCCACCTTTCTTATGCCTGGAGAATTGATCCCTCCTTTATAGTCATAAGGAACTCATACATACAAATGATATTTATGGTAAAATTCTTCAAAATAAATTTAGGGTGCCAGTTAACAGATTGTGCTGCTTTTGTTTTGCAGTCAACTGATACTGTAATTCATTTAGCCAAAGATCTTAATGCAAATGTAGATTTAAAATGGTTATCGAAAAATATTGGATTTGTGCTCATCAAGGATCCCGGAACAAGGATTGAGGACATCAGCATTCCTTGACGCTAAGGCATTATTTTCATGATCATTTAAACATGCACCAACAAAAGCTATGCATTTCAAATGCAACAGATGTCTAGAATTAATAGATTAGTCAAAAGTAATATTTTTATGGCCGATTAAAGCAATGTGACTTTAAAACAATCTACACAATATAAATAATTTAATGACTGATTACAGACATACCGAATATACATGAATCCTAAACCGCGGATGTATGGAGAGTCAGTGTGTGTTATAAGACCCATCACTTGTTTGCGAGTTAACTTCAGGGTAAACAGTTTGTACAGTAGACAAAAGGCAGTTGAAACAATACCTCCTGTTCCAACACCACGAACCTGAAATATAAATTTAAAAAAATTATACACTTGCAAAGGTTTGTTGTATTGTTTAACCTTAGAGACCATATAAAGTTGATTGCTAGTGTACAATTTTTATTTGTAGATTTAAATTCAACACAGTCTTTGCCTTTCTGCAAGTTTTTTTGATTCCGTTTGCTGCTACACAGAACAAGAGTTGGACAAAAAAAGAATATTGTTTAATAAACAACCTATTGAGTCAAAGACGAAACAAGCACATGCTGACCAAGATACCCAATGCCCATTTGTCCAACGTCCTCTAAATCTGTCCTATCTGTGCCAGTATATAGTGGCAGGATCGCCATTTGAGGAGATTACTATCTCTCTTATTAATTTTACTCTCCATAGACATGACCAAAAATGAGAATGTCAATATGGTAATTTTGGCACAGCAAGCTTTTAAAGTCACTTCGGGAATAGACTGAATAGAAACAAATACTAAATACACTTAGAACCAGTAAATGTACAATTTCCCATGTACATTTACAACTTTGAATTTAAGGGCTATTAAATAAATATGGTTAATCATAAGAGAATGTGCAAATTAAAATGAAAAGCTTGTTATGAACAGACCACCTTCATTGACCTGCCTTCAATGACTGTGAATGATGGGGATGGGTGCAAATAGCAGTCAGATTGAAAAGGAGAACGCTAGTCATCTGATGGAAAGGTCAACTAAATTATAAATACAGTAGAACTTTTGTTCCAAAACACAACAAAGCTAACAAATATATTTTAAAAAGGAAATCACAATGAAGATGTGCTTAAAGAGATTCTAATCAGATAACTCATTACATCATGTGTAGGAAGAGTGGCAGAGATCAGTAAAGTCACCTACACTTTGTCATAATTATGCTCCTGAATATAATCAACCTTCAGCACTCCTTTATTACAAGATTGTGAGCTGTGCTTACCAGTACAAAACTATGAAGCCTCAACCAACAAAGACATTAGAAATATATTGACGAGGTTAGACCTTAACGGTCATGATCTTAGAGCCCCGCAGATGTTTTTAAAAGAGTTGGGTGGGGTGGGAAATTAGAACACATCCAAAGATAGAGGATACAACTGGATATTGATTAAATGCAGATTAATTCAGATCAGGCAACCTCCACGAAGAGAGAAAAAGTCAATGCTCTGTGTAAACGACATTAAAACAATAACTGGACAAAGTTACTAATACATGGGGTTTGAAAAGTTCTTGCTTCCCTATTGCTCAAACAATCTGCTTCATCGATATTCCCAATGTAGGCTCCTGTACATAGGCTAGACCAAACAAAGACTTGTACTCAGTCCGTCAAAGCCTTCAGTATCTCCCAGTTGCTAACCATTTAAACTCCCCATCACATTCCCATACTGACCTTCCTGCCCTGCGCCATGCCCATTGCAGAAGGAGGCCACACACAAACTGAAGGACAGCCCCTCATATTCTATGTAGGTAGCTTACAACCCAACAGTACTAACATTGATTTCTCAAATTTGAAATAATTAATCCACAACCGCTTCCCCATTACCCCCTCCCCTGAAACATGGCTCACTTCACACCAGTATCTTCTCTCCCCCTCCACTTGTACCATTTACAGTGGATACACTTTGTCCAACAATCTGCCTCAAATAATCCCCTTGCCCGAGTTCACCTTTTACCAGCCATGCTCGTCCCAAGCCAACCACTCTCCTAGATCTCTTTCAGGGCCACCTACAATTAGCCTGAAGAAGGGTTCTGACCCAAAATGTCACCTATCCATGTTCTCCAGGAATGCTACCTGAGCCATTGAGCTACTCCAGCATTTTTTGTCCATCTTTGATCTAGCATCTGCAGTTCCTTGTTATTAAAAATTATTTCATCTCTCATTTTTCACATCCATTGATATACATATTCTGATTTTTTTTTTACAAACAGAATTACAAAGAGATTAAGAAAATAAATCACGTACTTCTACTTACCCCTCCGCACATTCCTGTCTGGCCTGCAGTCTTCCTGCTCCCTTTTTCCCATGGCTCAATGTGAGTAACCTGTAATGAAATCATTGGAAACAGATTCAGCCTAAATTAGAATAATGCAATTTTGCCATCAGCACAAATAATTTTGCACATATGAACAAGAATATTTTTTATTTGAATCTGCACTTGAAATAAAAATATTTTCCTATTTTCAAATCAGTCAAACCAGGGCAAGACCTTTACAATGAATGGCAGTGTCTAGGGAGTGTTGTAGTGCAAATGAATCTAATAGAACAGCTACATAGTTTCTTGAAATTGGCATCACAGGTAGATAGGGTGGTCCATGAGGTTTTTAACTCATTGGCCTTCAGAGTATAGTATATAACTTGGGATAGACATAAAGTGCTAGAGTAACTCGGGTCAGTTAACATCTCTGGTGAAAACGGATAGCAGGACCCCTCTCGTGAAATGTCACCTATCCATTTTCACCAGATATGCTGCACGACTCACTGAGTTACTCCAAAATGGTGTGTCTGTCTTCGATACAAGCCAGCATAGGCAGTTCCTCTCAAATCTTTTTATTAGTGTGTTCAATTTGGACATACTGTTATTGGAAAGATGTCTTTAAGCTGGAATGGATGCAGAGAAGATTTACGAGGATGTTGCCTGGACTCGAGAGCCTGAGCTAGTGAGAGAGGTTGAGCAAGCTAGGACTTTGTTCCCTCGAGCGCAGGAGGATGAGGGTTGAGCTGAGGGAGCAGAGGATCATGAGAGGAAAAGATAGGGCAAGTGCACAGAGTCTTTTACACAGCGTACGGGAATCAAGAACTGGAGGACATAGAATTAAGGTGAGGGGGGAATGATTTAACAGGGACCCGAGGGACAACCTTTGCACACAAAGGGTGATGAGTATATGGAACAAGCTGCCAGAGGAGGTAGTTGAAGCAGGTACTATCACAACATTTAAAATATATTTCTACTATCACAACATTTAAAATATATTTCTAGTATAAGGATAGGAATGGTTTAGAAGGGTATAGGGTAAACACAGGCAGGTGAGATACGTATTTGGGGCATCATGGTCAGCGTGGGCAAGGTGGGCCGAAGGGACTGGTTCCATGCTATATGGCTCCATTACTAATTTTGCACAATTTAAAATTAACTTTGATCCATCACTTTTATTGCAGGAAGGAAAGTGGCTTGGCAAGAAAATAGTGCAGCAACATTTAAAAAAAAAATCAATTCATAGAAAATTAAGAAAGGTGTATGCAGTAGAATTTAATTATTAGATCTATGACTGTTGACATTACATTTCTGTGCATATCTTAGATACATTGTTAAAATTTAACTTTTGAATGCAAGTTGGTTGATCAGTTAATGTGGAATAATTCAGTATAAAGTAACAAGCAATGCTCTAACTTGTGTCTATACTGACTAATAACTCAGTAGCTAATATCTACGAAACATCCATATTTGAATTACAACCCTTGACTAAACTTTGTTCTTGTCGTTTTGGTTCCAAGGAGTGCACCATCTAATGTCTTGGAGATGCAAAATGTCTACACTACATTTTCTTCATAGGGATTATAATTTCAACATACCTCTAATGCAAATAGATCTGCTATTATTTTTAGCTTAAAGCTTTACCAAACCTGCAACAATCAGCATATTTATCTTAAACCACATCATTTTTTAAATTAGAAATATCACCCAATTACTAATAGCAGAAAAAAAAATTGCAGAACAAATAAATGCAGCCTTTTGAACGAGCAGGCGAGAGTCAGACCCAGACAAAAGTTAGCTGTAACACCGGCTCTTAATTTACTAGTATCAAAATATAGCCTAATCTGATTTTTTTCTGAACTTTGTGACCCAATTTTTTTTTTATTGTAACTGTTTATTATTTATTTCCACATGCCAGAAAGGACGTTTCACGTCCTTTCTGGCATGTAGAATTGGCAGAACAGCAATCAGACTGCAACCACTGGCCATCCCAACAGGTTGTGCAGTCCATCCTTGCCAGATGTTCACAGTAATCCACAAGACAGGGTAGTGATCCCTATACTATTCCCAGTGTCAGGTGCTCTTGAGGGTAGGAACAGGAAGGTAGATAAGGTGAATGCATGGCTGAGAATATGGTGCAAGGATTCAGATTGCAGGAAAACTAGGATCTCTTCTCGAGCAGAGGTGACCCGCAAAGAGGAACGGGTTGAACCTGACCCGGGGGGTAACTAATAACCTGGCAGGCAGGTTTACTGGTGAGACTCAGATGCTTGAGTAGCAGGAGAACAGGATCCACTGCAGGACTGAGGCAGGTGAGAGGCTGTAAGTTGGTATGGATGGTGATGAAAGCAAGTTCAGCAGACAAGATAGGGAGAATGGCAGGGAGCAAGGAAGGACATAAGGCACATAAACTCAGCATGTGGAAGAGTACATGTGACTGGGATGTTGTAGCTGGCTAAAGGTACAGAGCTGGCAGCTTAATCTTCCAGGGCACAGGTGCCACGGGCGAGTTAGAGGCAGGGGTAAGAGGGGGTGTTGCTTTATTCATTAAGAAGAGTGTCACAGCAGAAGTCTGAGATGACATTACTAGTAATTCATCCAGTGAGGCTATATGGTGAAGCTGAGAAATGGAATGCAGATAGTTACCTTAAATCCCCAAAGGGGATTGGACTGGTACTGTAATAGTGCCCAGAGCTTAGACGAGGTGGAATTTGTCAACTGCGTTCCGGAACTTTTCCTTAAACAATATGAAGAGGGCCTACAAGGGAAAAGGCAAAGCTACTCTGATTGAAGTTTCAGTAGGCCAGCAACAGGGTCCAACGACTAAAGTTTCATTAACTAAATTAGTTATGGATAAAGACAGGGTGGACTCCAATTTTTAACAACTATCTTCACTATCTACAATAACACTCACTTTAGTGTCACATACAAACTTGCTAACCATTCCTTGTATGTTCTTATCCAAATCATTAATACCAGCATGGGTATGTCATAGCAAGTGTCTAAATGCTTTGAGAAGTTAACAATGAGTAAAAATGGGCAGTATAGTCTACACGGTTTACGAGTAAGAATGGAGGAGCAAGGAACTGTAGATGCTGGCTTATAAAAAGAGAGAAAAGATAAAAAGGGCTAGAATAACTCAGTGAGTCAGGCAGCATTCCTGGAGATCACAAACAGGTGGCATTCAGGTCGGGACCCTTCATTAGGTTGATTGTGGGAGAGGGAGGAAGAAATCTAGATGCAAGGAGGGGCAGGACAAAGTGTGGCAGGTAATAGGTGAACCCAGGCAAGGGGGCTTTGTCCAACCACCTGGCCATCAACATCTCCCCACTCATTTATCCTGCTCCTTGCAAGTAAAAAGCATTTACTACCATTTGCTTAATTTTTGCTTAAACATATGATTAAGACATCTTGAGAGGTCGGCAAAGGAAAAAACTTCAGTCTGCAGGAAGATACAGGTGGGCGTAACAATGGGGCAGATTTATACCGGAAGTGACGCAGTTGGTTAAGAACAACAAAATGAATATACAGTTCAGTGTTTCAGCAGAAAAGGACCTTGGAATGTATTTTCTCTTAAAAGATAACTTGACCGGTCAAAAGGAGGTTAAAAAGAATGAAATGGATGTGTCCCCTTATCAAATGAAGTGTAGAATATAAGAACATGAAGATACAGTGTAACTGTAAAGAACACAGGCTAGGTCACAGCTTAAAATTACACATTTGCAAGATATTTACGAGCACAATGCGAGGACTGGATACTTCTCACAATGAGAAAAGACTGGACAAATTGGGATTGCATTTTTACATAAAGAATAAAGGAGACTCATTGGCGACGTAATTGAAGGGACTAGACAGTAGATTGCTCAACACAAATGATAAAAATACTAGTGAGGAAAAAAATTCCCCCAGAGGATGTTAGGGATCTGGAACTCACTATGTGGAAGCCCTCTCGAGTCAGAAACACTCAGCACATTTTATGATGAAGTGCACCCTCGGCTGTAATGGGAGATAAAAGAAGAGATTGTGGAATCCTGATATTCATTTTTGTATCTTCACTAACTGCCAGCTACTAGATGACTGGGGGGTAGCAAATGTGATCCCTTGGTTGAAGTATAATAGTAATCCAAGGTATTGGGAAGAGATCATGTTACATTCATTTGCGTGATGTTTTTTGATGATACTAGGGCTATAGACGTTGCCCACATGGGCTCTAGAAGTTCTTTAACAAGGTTCCACATGGTAGGCTGATCCACAGGATTAGAGCACATGGGATCCAATGGAAGTTGACAAATCAAATACAAAATCTTCTTGGTAATTGGAGGCAGAGGGTTGTTTTTCCGATTAGAAATTTGTGACCCATGGTGTACAATGAAGATTGGTGCTGGAACCTTTGATGTTTCTAATACACATGAGCAATGTAGATTTGAAGGTAGGTGATGCAAACAGTAATTTTGCAGATGACGTGTCAGAGAGCAAGGAGAATCGTCTTGGGCAATAGCACAAAGTCAATTGGTTAAAAGTTGGGTGGAGCAACGGCAGATGGAATCTAATCCCAACAAGTGTGAAGTGGTCCACGCTAAAAACTGAAGTAACTCAATAGGACTGGCAGCATCTCTGGAGAGAAGGAATGGATGACGTTTCAGGTCGAGATCCTTCTTCAGACTAGTCAGGGGAAAGGGAAAAGAGGGATTATAGACAATGATGTAGGTAGAAAAAGAACAATGGTGAAGGGAATAGATAGGGTGAATGCCCAAAGTAACAGAATCAAAAATAAGAGAACATATGTTAAGCGGAGAGGAATAGATTCAATACAAACCTGAGGGGCAGTTTTTTAACTGTGCGAGATAAATGGAACAATCTGCCAGAGGAGGTAGTTGAGGCAGGTAACATAACAGCATTTAAAATACCCCATGGCAGTTAAAGGGATAAAAAGGTGGAGGGATGTGGGCCAAACACAGGCAAATCGGACTGGGAATCAATTTCCCACTGTTACAAATGTGCAAGTAGGGTCAAGGAAGATGATTATGATGCACAGGCATAATCTGGGCATAGTGCAATGACATTGGATTCTTCAGAGGAAGCTTGGCCCCAAGAACTAGGAGATGGGAGGAAAGGGAACAGCAAAGTAAGCTTATCAGATCTCAAATTTAAAGTCATGAAAAATCATTGGTTCTTCAGTCAGAATCTTTGAGGAATCCTGTAAATGAATCCAATCTATTTTTCTAAATCACTGTGTATAAATCACATTGAATGCAAATTACTTCTAACTTTCCCAGACATTGGGTTCAGTGTGGTCCCTCACCTGAGCATTGTAACAGCCCAAAGTGTAGCAGTAATGAGCAAACTAAAGAAATTCACTGAACTAGCTCAAAAATATTAAAAAACTATGTACTTTAAATTAAGAATTTTGTCAAATTTCAATGTGAATTTTAAAACCTAGGTTGCAAGTGCAGAAGATTTATACTTTAGCTATGTTAAATCCACACCATAATGAAAAGAAATGTTAAACATCACGAACATATCTAGTTAAAATTTATGGTTGATACTGCAATTTCCACTGGGAATGCCTTCATGAGCTCAATTTAGTAACACTGCCATACCCAGAGTTAAAAAGAGTTCCAGACAAGTGTATACACAGTATATAATAGATTATGGAAATTACTCATTTTTAAAACCAGCACAATTCCATACACTGCAATTTTTTGGGAGAAATCACCCTCATATCAGATGCTCTGTCTTCCATTTCCCTACAAATTCATTGGCAAACAATTTGTCATCAATAAATAATTAACTTTTTAGCCCAAGCTCAAATGTATCTCTGGAGGCAACCCAGAAAAGTGGACTTTTTTTTGCCCAATTGCATTCTTTCAATGTTAAGAACATATTGTTCAGCAATTGTACATCCATACTTAGAATAACTGTTGGCAATCTTATATTTCGACAACCATTATTCTAACTCAAGGTCAATCTGTACATTGCAACCTGTTAAAAAAAAATCACCAAAAAGGAACCAGAATTTATTAAAGCAATCCAAGTATCCTTTATCAATCATGTATTTTACCGTATTCTACCGTGAAACTGGAACTAAATTGTTACATTTAAAATAGAAATTACTGCACACACTAAAACTTTGTCCCATAAACAATTAAACAATTTTTCTGGCTAGGTCGAAATGCTGATCTGAACATTCACTTGACATTATACTGGAATGAAATGAGCTTAAAAAAATATATAGACTAATAAACACTACAATAATATATAATGCACTTTTCTTCTTTGCCGAACTAGTCTACAAAACCATAACCAACAGAAACAAACTCAAGTCCCAATTACATCCGGCAGGAAAGGCCACTGAAAACAATGATTTGATCAGTTTCTGGATGCCATGGGATATACTGAAAAAGCCCCAAAATAATAGATGAATAATAAAATTATATGGGGGAGGGGGGGTTCCCAGAGTTCCTAGGCCTTGTGCAAGGCTAACGAACATATTATGGGCCCGATGGAAGAATGAAACAAATATCACTGCAATGAGGCGAAGTTTTCAACAGAAACACTACCGCAAAGGGGCTGCAAGGCCTACAAATGCCTGGGCGGCCTCTTACCTTGAAATAGATCTCGTCCACGACCTCGTGGTAAGTCTTCAGTTCATACAGTTGCACTTTAAAGTAGGGCGAGGAAAGGATGTTGGTGAGGATAAGCGGGTTCAGGTTCATAGTCTTCTCGTTGCCCCACAAGGGCAGCACGTTGCCTTGTTTGATGGAGGAGGCCGGTTTGGCGCTTCCACCGGCTTGCTGCGGCGGCGGCGGCTGCTGTTGCTGCGGCGGCTGCTGCTGCTGGTGGTTTCCAATGGCCGTTTTGTTAGCCATCTCGCTGTTGCTCGCTCCCGCTCACACTAGAAGCGATCTCCACATCAATGCGTGCCGGTCGCCGACGATGTGAACCACGCACTTGCAAAACGCCTCGGAACCACTAATCACGCATAACTGGTCATCTGGCTGAGATACTGATTAAAACGTATTTGTCTTTTTAAAAATAAACTATTCCGCACGGCGACTCTAACTTATATAAAATACACAAAATGGCGTCTGGACTTCTTTCCGGTTGACGGAAGCCAGGTTACGTCACATGACAGGCAGTGGACGCGGCCAATGAACAGCGTGAGGGGGCGGGGACCACAGCGTGGTGACCAATTGGAAGGGCGGAGACCAAAGGTCACCCGTAGGGGGCGCTGATGGAGGTCCTGGGGGCAACGAGCCGGCGCAACCCGCAGAAGTGACACAAAATGCTGGAGTAATTCAGTGGGACAGGCAGCATCTCTAGAGAGAAGGAATGGGTGAGACCCTTCTTCAAACTGAGAGTCAGGGGAGATGTGAAAACCACAGATCAAAGTAGATGGTGCTCAAGTAAAATGTACAATAGTTCATTGATGCCTGAGGGGAAGGTGACAAGGAGGCACACAAACAGTAAAATTAAACAGGATAGTGAAATGAGTTGGATAACTAGGGTTCAGGGGAGGGGGAGGAGGGGGGGGCAGGGAGAGAGGGAAACCAACCAAGGGTTACTTGAAGTTGGAGAAGTCAATATTCATACCGAAGACAGACACAGATTGCTGTAGTGACTCAGCGGAACGGGCAGCATCTCTAGAGAGAAGGAATGGGTGACGTTTCGGGTCGAGACCCTTCTGTGGACTGATGTCAGGGGAGAGGGGGATACATAGATAAGGAAGTGTAAGGTGTTGAAAAAGGACAAAGGGAATGAAGATCAAGGAACATGTAGAATAGATCATTGTTAGCTGGGAAAAGGTAACAACAAAACAAACAGATAAACTGTAGTCAGAGACAGTGACTGATTGAAGAACTGGGGAAGGGGAGGGATGGAGAGAGGGGGAAGGCAATGGTTACTTGAGGTTAGAGAAATAATATTACTACTGCTGGGGTGTAAGCTACCCAAGCAAAATATGAGGTGCTGTTTCTCCAATTTGTGCTGGGCCTCACTGACAATGGAGGAGGCCCAGGCCAGATGTGGGAATGGAAGGGGAGTTAAAGTCTTTAGCAACTGGGAGATCAGGTAGTCCAACTGAGCAGAGGTGTTCAGCGAAATGATCGTCAAACTTGCACTTAGTCTCGCTGATATGCAGGAGTCCACACCTGCAACAGTAGATGAGGTTGGAGGAGGTGCAAATGAACCTCTGCCTCACCAGAAAAGACTGTCGGGGTTTTTGGATGGTGTCAAGGGGGGGATGTACAGGGTCAGGTGGTGCTTCTCCTGTGGTTGCAGAGGAAAGTACCTTGGGAGGGGGTGGTTTGGGTGGGAAGGGACGAGTTGACCAGGGAGTTGTGGAGGGAACGGTCTCTGTGGAAAGTGGTCGAAATGGGAAGATGTGGCTAGTGGTGGGATCCCGCTGAAGGTGGCAAAAATGTTGGAGGATTAAGTGCTGTATGCGACAGCTGATGGGGTGGAAGCCGGGGACTAGGGGGACTGTCCCTGTTACGACAGGGGGAGCAAGAGCGGAGCTGCAGGATATCGAGGAGGGCCTCATCTATGATGAAAGTAGGGAACCCCCGTTCCCAAAAGAATGAGGACATCGTGGAATGGTACACCTCATCTTGGGCACAGATATGGCGTAGATGGAGGAATGGGGAGTAGGGGATAGAGTATGGGAAGCAGGGCGGGAAGAAGTGTAGTCTAGATAGCTGTGGGAGTCAGTGGGTTTATAATAGATGTCAGTTGATTGTCTCCTGTGATGGAGACGGTGAGATCAAGAAAAGGTAGGGAGATGTCGGGGATGATCCAAGTGAATCTGAATGCAGGATGGAAATTAGTAGTAAAATGAATTAAGTCAGTGAGTTCTGACTTGCAGTCATCAATGTAGCGGGGTTAGAATTCGGGGATAGGCCCAGTGTATGCCTGGAACAGTGGGTACCGCGGTATTCCTACCACTGGGTTGTAAGCTGCCCAAGTGAGATATGAGGTGTTGTTCCTCCGATTTGCGTTTGGCCTCACAGACAGTGGAGAAGGTTCAGGACCGAAAGGTCAGAATGGGAATGGGAGGGGGAGTTAAAATGTTTAGCAACCGGGAGATCGCCTAGGCCTAGGCAGACTGAGCGGAGGCGTTCAGCAAAACGATCGCCGAGCCTGTGCATGGTCTCGCCGATACGTGTTCTTCACTTCGGTCACCTTGTGTATAAAGTTTTGAAAGAAGGTTGGAATATTTTTGTTAATATAGGCTACTGCTAGAAATTTGAATGGGAATTTCGGGTGCAATACTGTAAAATGTCACCCATTTCTTTTCTCCAGAGATGCTGCCTGACCCGCTGATTTACCCATGCCTTTTGTGTATCTTCAATTTAAA
The DNA here is from genome assembly GCA_963514005.1 of Raja brachyura. The sequence goes on from OY740790.1 coordinate 11,928,878, forward strand.
CCAGTTCCTCCCTATACTGTAAAAGGATTGTCAGAACATAAAATAAAATGCTACTTCCTTTTCTTTATATTTGTTCACTTTTCCTTTCAACAATGGGGCAGGGATTCAGGTTTTTGGATCATTGGGATCTCTTGTGGGGCAGAGGTGACCTATGCAAGAGACACCTGAACAGGAGGACCACCAATAACTTGGTTGGGTTTAATTAGATCGGCCGGAGGAAAATACTGAAATCGCAAAGAGCAAGATTAGCAGAAAAGACAGGGAAGTGCATGGCAAAGAGAGGAGAGACTGGTGATTTAAACGGTATGTATTCCAATGCTAGAAGCTTAACAGGTAAGGTGGAAGTGCTCAATGTGTGGATTGGATCGGGGGACTGGGATATTACAGCCATAACAGAAACATGGCTAAGAGAAGAACAGAACTGGCAGCTCAATCTTCCATGGCTCGGAAAATAATAGATCCTCTTAAAGATCAGCAATGGCATATAGAGTTTGTTTCGAGCAAGTGTTGGGAGTTGCATTTTGGGAGGTCAAATGTAAGGGGAAAATATGATTCATGTATGAGCCTTAACAGCATTTATGTACAGAGTGATCATGGTGTCCGTCCATAACTTCCTGAATGTGGCAACATAGGTAGACAACGAAGGCATATGGTATGCTTGCTTTCGTAGGTAGAGGCATTGAGTACAAGTGTCGGGACATCATGATGCAGCTTTAGAGGTTAATAGACCAAATGCGAACCCGTTGGGTCTGCTCCCTCAACGCAACATTCCACCACTCACCCATTCCCCCAACGATAAGGGGGGAGGGGGGGTAGAGAGGGAGGGGGTAGAGAGGGAGAGGGGCAGAGACGGAGAGGGTTAGAGTGGGGGGGACATGGCAACTACCCTCCTCTCTCCCTCCTCCTCATTTCCTCATCCTCCTCCCCTCACTCCCATTCCTTGCCCCAGCTCCTACCCAGGTCATGGAGCAGCGGCGGGGCCTGGAAGTCGGCCTGGTTCTCATTCTCGGGCCGGCCCTGGCTGTAGGCTGCAGCCGTCAGATCGGCCGCCACCTGGGCTCGAGCCCAGGCCCCGACTTCATCTCCGGGCTCATCCCTGACCCTGGACCCAGGCTCGCCTTTGGTTCCAGCGGCGACTTCTTTCTCGGCCCCAGTCACGGCCCCATCCCAAGCCCCGGGCTCGGCCCTCACTCCAGCACCAGGCTCAGCTCCAGCCCAGGCCCAGTCCCCGGGCTCGGCCCGCGGCACCACCCTCTCCACCGGGCGCAGGCAGCCGCTGCCGCCACTCCTCGTTCACCGCGAGCGCTGGAGTGCCCCTCCGTCCCGGAGTGTCCCGTCCTGCCTTGTGAGAGCATTGTGATGTCACTCGATTTTTTTTTTCCCAAAGTGGGTGAGTTTGGGCTGTTCTTAAAATTTCATGGATCAATAACTTTGGAAATATAGGTAGAAATGCAATGGGCAGATGTTTATCGCCACCATGGGGGAAAATGTGAGTAGGATTTGTGGAAATGGGAAGGCTGTGGCCTATGTAGATTAGTGACTCATGTAATGAGTCATGCTTTTGTAGTTAGGCCCACTAGTTTGTTAGCATTGCGGTCTGCTGCATTCCTTTAGTTTAAAGTGGAACTTAAAGAGAGAAGTTGTATTGCTTTGTATCCAATACAGTCTATATATCCTTATCTTGGTGTAAGGCCACTGTTATTATAAGGACTACAATCGACGTGGTGTCAGAAGTGGGATTAATGCATGATCTACTCCGGGCAGTATGGCATGGGTCTGCCTTCACAATAATCGTTGAGCAGGTGAACCCAAGGCAGGGTCACGGGAAATGTTGCCTAAGTTGAGTAAATCCAGGAATACGTCAGATTTAGCTCTGTGAGATCGTTCCATGAGCTGTTTTGCACTTCTGACAGCCCTGTTCAGCCAGCCCATTAGACTGTGGATATTCAGGGCTGCAGGTGATGTGGTGAAAATTCCATCGTCTAGCAAACTCTCTGAATTGTTGGCTGGTAAACTGACTGCCAGTGTCAGTCAGCAGCTAGCCTGGAGATCTGTGGACTGAAAAGTGTCGAGATAATTTTGAAATCACTCAGCTGGAAGTGGGCTGCTAAGAAAATCAATGTCGAACCATCCTGAATAAGAATCCACAAGCACCGGGTTCAGCTTGCCGTGCCAGTCAAATAAATCAGCTGCCACTGTAGACCACGGAAGCGCAGGCACAGGACGTGGCAGAAGTGGTTGCTTTTGTTGATGAGGCGCCAGACTATTGCACACAGCACAAGCTGCTACATTTTCCTTGATGTATTCGGCCATGCCAGGCCAGTAAAACATGCTTTTCGCTCGTGATTCGCTGGCCCGTGACGGGCGATCAGGAATTTGATAAGACACGCTGGCTGCATTGACTTCACGGGCAGCAGAATGTCCCAGTGATTGAATGTGAGCATTGGTTAATTCAGCTTCCTCGACAGCGGTTTTCAACAGCCGCTAAGGTCAGGTCAACTGCTTCAACTCCAGGGACGTTGGTCCACTCCCCCTCGGCGGTGACGTCGCCTGCTCTTTCCCCAGAGAAAAAGAATGGAGATGGCCACTATCGTACACGTGCCGGTCGTGTTTGCAGGCTGTTCGTGAAGGATCCAGACTATGTTTGACTTTTCACTAGTCTGTCATCAGTTGTGATACTTGCTTTGCTTAGCTATGGGTCTATATTGCTATTGATTCTTTAAGAGATCTGGTCTCCAAATCTGAGGAAGGACATTATTGCCATAGAGGGAGTGCAGAGAAGGTTCACCAGACTGATTCCTGGGATGTCAGGACTGTCTTATGAACAAAGACTGCATAGACTCGGTTTATACTCTCTAGAATTTAGGAGATTGAGAGGGGATCTTATAGAAACTTACAAAATACTTAAGGGGTTGGACAGGCTAGATGCAGGAAGATTGTTCCCGATGTTGGGGAGGTCCAGGGCAAGGGGTCAAAGCTTAAGGATAAGGGGGAAATCCTTTAGGACCGAGATGAGAAGGACTTTTTTCACACAGAGAGTGATGGGTCTCTGGAACTCTCTGCCACAGAGGGTAGTTGAGGCCAGTTCATTGGCTATATTTAAGAGGGAGTTAGATGTGGCCCTTGTGACTAAGGGGATCAGAGGGTATGGAGAGAAGGCAGGTACGGGATACTGAGTTGGATGATCAGCCGTGATCATATTGAAGGGCCGAATGGCCTACTCCTGCACCTAATTTCTATGTTTCTAAGAGGGGGGGGATGTAGATTAGTAACTCGTGTTATGAGTCATGCATTGTAGTTACACCCACTAGTTTGTCAGCATCGTGGTCTGCTGCATTCCTTTAGTTTAAAGTGGAACAAAGAGAGAAGTTGTATTGCTTTGTAGCCAATAAATTCTATATATCCTTATCTTGGTGTATGGCCACTGTTATTATAAGGACTACCATCGACAGCCTAGCGCTTGGTAGAAAATAGGAATTAACCAAATTCACACACACACACAAACAAACAAGACGAAGACTTTTAGTTATATATAAGAGATTAATTCAGCCACATTTGGAGTATTTAGTGCAAGCCCATTGGAAAGGGCGCAGATAGATTTGACCAGTCTGAAGCATGGATTAGGGGGTATTAGCTACAAGGAGAGTTTGAACAGACTTTGATGAGTGTCTATACGTTGATCGAAAGGCCTCAGCCCAAGTTATTGCAGATGCAAGCCCAATGGGACTTGGAGCGGTACTTGTACAGAAGCATGCGGGACAATCGAGAGTCATAGCATATGCAAGCAGGTCATTGACGGAAGTAGAAAGAAGATACCAGAGACAGAAAAGGAGGCCTTGGCTTAGGTATGAGCATGTGAACACTTTCATGCGTGCCATTGAGTTTGAGTTGTGGACAGACCACCTACTGCTGGGGACAATCTAATCCCCTAATTCCAAACCATGTGCCCAGATTGAAAGATTGTTGCTTAGACTCCAACAGTACAAATACAGAGTGATCCACATGGCTGGAAGGAACAATATGGCCGACTCATTATCCAGATTGCTGATCATAGACAAGCGGCAAGGGTCTACACTGGAGATAGAGGCAGAATCATTTGTTGCAGTACATTCTACAACAAGAGCAATGAGAATAAGAGTAATTGAAGAAGTTAGACAAGGATCTAGCACTACAAGATGTTAGAGTGGATCCAAAGAGGTGACTGGGAGAAATGTCCACACAGGACATATACAGCTATCAGCGATAAACAATGCACAACTGGAAGGTGTGTGCTGAAAGGAAACAGTTGGCTCATGAAGGACATTTAGGAGTTGTTGGAACTCAACAAAGTCTCCATACAAACATATGGTGGCCAGGGATGGAAAAAGATTTAGACAAAGGAAGTAAATGTAACATCTCTGAAACATGACACAAAGCTGCGTGGCAGTGAGCTGCGAGGATGATGCTATGAGGATGTCGGGTGACTTGGACAGGTTGGGTGAGTGGGCAAAGGCATAGCAGATGCAGTATAATGTGGATAAATGTGAGGCCATCCACTTTGGTGGTAAGAACAAGAAGGCAGATTATTATCCAAATGCTGTCAGATTAGGAAAAGGGGAGGTGCATCGTGACCTGGGTGCTCTTGTACATTAGTCACTGAAAGTAAGCATGCCAATACAGCAGGCAGTGAAGAAAGCAAATGGCATGTTGGCCTTCATAGCGAGAAGATTTTAGTATAGGAGCAAGGATGTCCTACTGCAGTTGTACGTGGCCCTGGTGAGACCACACCTGGAGTATTGTGTGCAGTTTTGGTCTCCTAATTTGAGGAAGGACATTCTAGCTAGTCAAGTCAAGTCACTTTATATAGCACATTTAAAAAAACTCTCGTTGGCCAAAGTGCTTTACATTGGTATAAGAACAACAGTGGTTCATAGATTAAATACAAACATCACTACATACATATAGCCCTCGCTCAGAGGACGTCAAGAAAGGGTTGGGAGTGGAGATTAGTTTTTAGTCTCGACTTAAAGGAGTCGATGGAGGGGGCAGTTCTTATGGGAAGACGGATGCTGTTCCAGTCTCGGAGCTGCAACCGCAAAGGCGCGGTCGCCCCTGAGCTTATGCCTAGACCGCAGGATGTTCAGCAATCAGTCGGCCGATCTGAGGGACCTGTAGGTAGTGTGGTGGGTGAGCAGACTTTTAATGTAGGTGGGGGCAAGCCCATTGAGGGCTTTGTGGACATTAAGGAGGACTACATGAGGAGCTAATGAAGGAGTACAGCGTAGGTTCCCCAGGTTAATTCCCGGGATGGTGGCACTGACATTAAATTAAAGAATTGATCAATTGGGCTTATATTCATTTGAATTTAGAAGAATGAGTGGGGATGTAGAATCATATACAATTCTAAGGGATTGGGCAGGCTAGATGCAGGAAAAATCTCCTGATGTTGGGAGAGTCCAGAACCAGGAGTCACCGTTTAAGAAAAAGGGGTAGGCCATTTAAGACCAAGATGAGGAAAAACGTTTTCACCCAGAGAGTTGCGAATCAGTAGAATTGTCTGCCACATAGAGCCTCCTATGTTCTTTACTGGGGACTGCGCCGCCCAGCAAAGATCCTGTACAGGAACTTGCTCTATGACCTTTGCTTTGCTGCTCAGGGCGCGGCTGCTGAAAGTTCTCGCGAGACGCGCTGCAGCAGGCCCGCGGCCATTGTAGTTGAGAGATAAGGTCAGATTTCCATACGGACGCGGATATTCCCACCTGTGCAGCCCGGGAATACTGGGCGAGTTTGCGGGCGCAACTCGAAACACTTTCGGCAAAGAGGACTACAATCCCCATCGTGCATTGCGATGGGGTGCCCATGCGCAGTGTCTTTTCCGGCGAAGACGACGCCAATCCCCATGGTACTTTGCGCCGGTGGCGCATGCGCATCGGTCATGAACTCGCCTTCGGCCAAGACAACTACAATGCCCATGGTACTTTGCGGGGATGCGCACGCGCGGAGGCTCGGCTCGGCTCGGCCCTACAGGCCAAACATTATGCTGCAGGCGAGGTGCGTCTCGCGCTGCAAACCCTAATGGAGGTGCGATCAGTCTGAGGAAGGTTCTCCACCCGAAATCTCACCCATTCCTTCTCTCCAGAGATGCTGCCTGTCCCGCCGGGTTACTCCAGCTTTTTGTGTCTGCCTTCGGTGTGATCCCAGCAGGCCGACCTCGCTTCCTCACGTAAAGTACTGCTGCGTTCACCGTCAATCTTTCTGTCTCGGTTGTATTATTAAGCGAACAAAATGTTGTTGAGCCACAACAGCACTACAAAATGCATCATCACAGACAGATCTACCAAGTTACACTGGCGTTTCTGATCCTTTCCGACTGTCTCCAGCGTATTCCCTCTGTTTCTCGTCCCCCTCGCTTCCCTCTCCCACTTGGTCTGCGGCACCTTCAGTGTATTGGGATATTGCTCACTTAAGTCTTTTTGAACTGTTAATTTTCTGAATTTGTTATTCCGTTTCTTGGTGATTATGTTTTATATGTTCCCCACAATAGGAAATATTCTCACTTTACCAACTCGTCAAAATTTCGAAGACATCCTAAGAAGTCTTTTATGAGACCAAAAAAAACCCTGTTCAGTTCCTCCTATTGCCGGCAGACAGTGAGAGAGAGAGAGCCCTTCGACCTAACTTGCCCATGCCAACCAAGATGCCCCATCTACGCTAGTCCCACTGCCTGCGTTTATCCCATAACCCTCTAAATCTACCTTTCCATTCACCTGACAAATGTTGTTATAGTACCTGCCTCAACTACGTCTTCTGGCAGCTCATTCCAAATACCACCCTCTGCGTGGAAAAAGCTGCCCCTCGGATTCCTATTTCCATTCTCATTGTAAACGTATGTCCTCGGGTCCTTTATTCCCCTGCCCCGGATAAAATACTGTGCATTCAACTTATCCACCCCCTTTATGATTTCATACACCACTATAAAATCACCCCTCAGCCTCCTGCACTCCAAGAAATAAAAGTCCTTGTATACCTAACCTTTCCATAGCACAGGCTCTCAAGTCCTGGCAACAATCTTGTAAATCTTCTCGGCGCTCTATCCAGTTTAACAACATCCTTCTTATCACAGGGTGACCAAACTGAACGCAATACTTGAAATGCAGCCTCAATAACGTCATGTCCAATGTATATTCTGGTTTCATTCTTATAAATCTGCTCTCCAGAGCCTCTTCCATTGGAGAACCTCAATCCATTTCATTACCCAAGGCATCACAAAGGCCATTACAGTTGATATTATCCTAATCTCTATAGAGTAGGATAGAGTATGGACTTTGCCTCCCATCACAGTGAGGAGGAGATTCACTGTGATGGATGTTTGTGTGAATTGAATTGTTTGTGTGTTTTTGGTTTTTTTTATGAATTGTTCCGTTTGTATGGCTTGTAGAAACAGAGTTTCGTTTGAGCCTCTCTGAGGTTCGAATGACAAGTAATAAAATCTAATATAATATAGGGGAAGGTGACAACCTTGTGTGCAGCAAGGTCTTGCAAGCATTAATAACAAATAGAGACAAGAAATAGGCTGCTACATTGAGTGAAAACAGTTCCGGATCAATTGGATTATAACCTGTGGAACAAGAGGATTTGGGGTTCAATACAGGTGTTTTTCTTTGATTAGGTGGCTATTTTGAGAATATATGTTGAAGGGAGTTGTCGTGATTGAATAGGATACCATATCCTGTTTGAGTACTTGGAAATTATCATATGTTTGTTCTTTCTACATATTAAATGCCCTAAATTAAGTGTGATGCAATAATAATTAGATGTGAAACATAAGTCGCATTGATGATTTTGTTGTTAAATTTTAATGTCTCGCCTGCATTTATTCTCGATGGGATACAAGGCAATTAACCTAAATTCCTTTGTTACTTTGTCATATGTGAGATAACTATGGAGCATTTTGTGCTACAATTCGTTGGAAAGTCATGTTTAAAAGCTTGATAGAAGTTTTAAATTTCAATAATTTTGCTGCATTCATCTACCTGTTAATGGAAATCTTTGTTCATATAACAATAAACATTCAGATTGAGAGTCTGCTTGGCATTGCAGTAATGATAAGTGTAGGAAGGAACTGCCGATGCTGGTTTACACCAAAGATAGACACAAAATGCTGGAGTAACTCAGCGGGACAGGCAGCATCTCTGGATAGAAGGAATGGTTGATGTTTGGGTCGAGAACCTTCTTCAGACTGAAAGTCAGGGGAGAGGGGGAGACAGAGATAAGGAAGTGTAAGGTGTGAGAACGAGACATCAAAGCAGATGAGCAAGGTAAACATAGAATAGATCATTGTTAGCTAAGAGAAGGCGAAAAACAATGCAACAGATAAAATGTAATCGGGGACAGGCAGACTGGTCGGAGAACCAGGAAGGGGGAACGATGGAGAGAGAAGGAGAGCAAGGGTTACTTGAAGTTGGAGAAGTCGATATTCATACCGCTGGGGTGTAAGCTGCCCAAGCTAGGTATGAGTTGCTGTTCCACCAATTTGCACTGGGACTCACTCTGACAGTGGAGGAGGCCCAGGAGAGAAAGATCAGAGTGGGGGTTACACAAAAAGCTGGAGAAACTCAGCGGGTGCAGCAGCATCTAAGGAGCGAAGGAGATAAGCGACGTTTCGGGTCGAGACCCTTCTTCAGACTGGTCAGGGATCAGGGAAACAAGAGATATAGACAGTGATGTGGAGAGATAAAGAACAATGAATGAAAGATATGCAAAAAAGTATTGATGATAAAGGAAACAGGCCATTGTAAGCTGTTTGTGGTGTGAAAATGAGAAGCTAGTGCGACTGGGGTGGGGGAGGGGAGATGGAGAAGGAATGTCAGGGGCCGAGGGAGAGGGGGGGAGGGGGCAGTCTGGGTTAAGGTCAGAGTGGGATTGGGAGGGGGAGTTAAAGTGTTTATAACTGGGAAATCAGGTAGGATTAGGCTGACTGAGCGCAGGTGTTCATCAAATCGATCTCGCTGATATGTAGGAGTCCACACCTGGAACAGTAGATGAGGTTGGAGGAGGTGCAAGTGAACCTCTGCCTCACTTGAATAGACTGTCGGGGTCCTTGAACAGAGTCGAGAGAGGAGGTATAGGGACATGTGTTGCATCTCCTGCGGTTGCAGGGGAAAGTACCTAGGAAGGGGATGGTTTGGGTGTCCCTTCTCACCAATTAACCTGCAAACCTATAAGTCTTTGGAGTGTGGGAGGAAACCGGAGCACCGGGGAAAACCCAGCCCGTCACAGGGAGAACATACAAACTCCATACGGACAGCACTCGTAGTCAGGATTGAAGCCGGCTCTCTGGCGCTGTAATGGGCTTGTTCCACTTAGGCGATTTTTTAGGGGACTACAGGAGACTATGCGGTCACCACATGTTCGCGGGTGGTGCCAGAGAGTCGCCTTCATGGTCGTGAGTAGTTCCCGCATTCTCGGAATTAGTCGCGGCATCATTCTGGTCGCCACATGTTGAAAAATTAGCGCCGACCAGAATGAAGCCGCCACGGAGAATAACGAGAATTCTCGTGCCGTAGGTGCTGTGTTAGTGGGTCGCCAGGAGGTCGAAGGTTGTGCTAGTTTCTTGTAGGTTGTAGCCAGTGCTGACTGGTGAATTTAATTGGCTCATTGGGGGAAAAAAAACGTCAACAGTAGTTTACAGAACCAAGAATAACCGGCCGGTATTGTTAATGTCCGCCGAGCTTCACAGCCATGTATCTCTGGCTTCTTAAAAGTTGTTTCCACTCCTTTTCGCCAACCCCTCTCCCCCTCCCCCCTCTTTTAAAGGACTTAAGTGACCCTTCCTGTACACTGTGCTTTCACCGTCTTAATTACAGCGCCAACCTTCCTGTTCATCATGGTGTGTGTGTGTCTGTATCACGTTGGCTTTGCACCGTGTGAATTTCACTCAGACAGTGCTTCCCCCGCTTGCCCTGTCTCCCACCTGCATAACTGGCTGGTGAAGGATGCGATGTGTGTGTGTGTTCCACTCTGACAGTCGCCGTTCCAGTCGCTGTTCTTTCAGCGACCTGTTACGACTTGACGCCTGAAAAATTGCCTAAGTGGGACAGGCCAATAAAACAGCGACAATCGCTGTGCCATCAGATCTACTGACTGTTACCAGTACTTTGAGTTATAATTTCAGGTTTAAGCAGCATCTGTAGTCTGCATATCAGTTCCTGATTTTTTTTTAATTCTCTCCTTCCTAAAGTGAATTACACTCCTCCAGAGAGAGCTGCAACCAACTAGCATTTATTTCCTCTTCTTGAAAGTACTGAAAGCAATTGTTATCTGATCAAATCTTAGTTGCCACCCTGTTATACATACAAACTATTCTCCACACCCATCTACTTTCTTTGTAATTTAAAACCCGTTTACTTAGTTTTCCAGTCCTGATGACAGGTGGTTGATGCAAAATGTCACCAGCAACTCCACCTCGCCTCTCCACCGCCCACCAGCGAGCCGGAGCCATCGCTTCACCTGAGTTCCAGGCTCAGCACAGACCGACAGCCTCCACTGCAGACTCCAACACCACGTGGCCTGACTCTGCTGGGTCCAACTGCTCCCCCCCGTCCCTCCTACCACAGGGAACCTCAGTCGTAATGGGTCTTCCCCTTCACTCTCTTTTAACCAGGTTACCTCCAACACACCCATAGAATAGTCCTCGCGTCCCCCTCCTCTCTGAACACCTGCCATCCCCCCCCACCGGACCTCACCTTGGCCTTTGTCCACTCCCAGGCCCTCCTCTGACCCTAACCCCCACCCTTGTCGTGTCTTCACCATCCTCCCTGACCTCCCCCTTTCTGATACGGAACGGTCTGTCCTCAACAGAGCCTCACCTTTGTTCCCCTCTGCCCCAACCTTAACAAGTTCCGGGTTCACCACGACGTAGAGCTTTTCTCCTGTCGCCTCCGCCTCCATGCCTTTTTCTATGGGAAGGAGGCCGCACCATCCAGTGGTGACCCCTTCTCCCGTCTCCACCGGTCCCTCTCCTCTTGGACTCCCCAGAACGGCGTTCTACCCTCTCTAGACCTCTTTATTTCTAACTGCCAGCATGACACCAACCCTATCAACTTTTCCACTCCCCTTACCGACTCCAACCTCGCCCCCTCTGAACATATAGCCCTCTGCTCACTCTGCAGCATCCCTGACATAATTAAACCCGCTGAGAAGGGAGGTGCCGTGGTAGTCTGGCGCGCTGAGGCACCTCCTACTTTTCCTTGGACCATATCCCACAGATGAGCACCAGGCCTTAATCTCAAACACCATTATTGATTTCATCACTTCTGGCTGTCTGCCTTCCACAGCCTCCAACCTTATCGTTTCCTACCCGTTTTTACCTTCTCCCCAAAATCCACAAAAATAACTGCCCTGGCAGACCCATTGTCTCAGCCTGTGGCCAAATATCAAACCATACACCTAGCTCTCGCTGCACTGAATTTGAAGACATAATCTAGGAATGTAATTGACTAAATACCCTTGCTTAGCTGAACTAACATTATTGAATAATTTGCTCTTTCCAGTCTAATTTGAGGCCTCTTTATTAGGAGGCATCTAAAATTTTGGAAGGCTTTTAAAAATTATTCTTAAGTCCAAAGTTAAACATAATTACAGTTTGAATTAATGTTTCCCTTTAACTTTGCAGGAAAGTGAGCGTTAAAATATGGAGTTCAATTTGAAATACATTTCGCTGGGAATTTTAGTATTTCAGACGACCAGTCTCGTTTTAACCATGCGTTACTCACGCACTTTCAAAGAAGAAGGACCCCGTTATTTGGCATCAACTGCAGTTGTCATTGCTGAGATGATGAAGATTGTAGCATGTCTACTATTAGTTTATAAGGATTCTAGTACGTACACTATTTAGTATACTTGTTTAAAATTGCTGTATTTCATGAAGCATTGGACATGAGATGAAACAATGGAATCTCATCAGTAAATGCTGATATACCTTTGATGGATGCCTTCGGGTTTTCGGTGAGTGTCACCTATCCCAGTATAGAGCTTTTGGAGATCGGTGAGTAGAAAAGCTGAGTTTCATATGAAATGTGTTGGGCAGTGAAACATGTGAACTGGTTTGCTGTACCCTTCACTTGCAATACTTTCTCCACTTAATTCATTATCTTTTAATAAGTAAATAGAAATTCATTCTTTTTGTTTCTAATTTACTACTTTTTACTGCTGCTAGAATTTCAACATTACCATAATCATTAACTGCAATTTTATAAATTGTAAAAAAAAAGAATTGTGTCTCTATGTCATAGTATTAACAAGGCTATTTTTGTGCTGTTTTCTCACTTTTAGGTTATAGTCTTAAGGGATTAAATAGAGTATTACAAGATGAAATTATTAACAAACCAATGGAGACATTAAAACTTGCCATTCCTTCTGGAATTTACACCCTTCAGAACAACCTCCTTTATGTAGCATTATCTAATTTAGATGCAGCAACGTATCAGGTACAATATTAGCTCCTTTTGGTTTCAGGCATTTCGAATCTTCTACTCTTGTGATCCTGCACTGTGCACTGTTGGAGGTATATGAAGGCATGTCTTGTGAATGAAAATATTGTGTATTGTTTTTCTTAATGACATTTGATAAAATCCCATGGGCATGCATCTTTCAAAAATAAATAAATTATAACAAATTAGCTAATGTGATTCAAATTTGAATTGAAAGCAAATGAAATAATTGGAGCAAGTGATGGTAAGCAATGGAACTTTCAAGGTGTGTTATTTATAGGAGTTGTAAGATGTATTCAGCAACAACATCTAGTATTTGTACAATAATTTTAGAAGAGTAAACCATTGCAAGGCAATTAATAGCATAAAGAAACAAATGTTAGTGTTGCCACAGAAGATAATATGAACGGATCAAGGTAATTCTCGGGATGGCCTCTAAAGAAGGGGAGGGTGGAGAGAAAGAGAGAGGGGCGGAGAGAATGAGGGATGAGCGAGAGAGAGATTTATGGAAGGAATTCTACAGGTAAGACCTTGGGCAACTATAATTAAGTACTTTAAAACCAAGCATGTAGAAACATGAAGTTTGTATGGTTGGAGAAAGTTGAGTGGTGAAGAAGCCACAGTTATGAGAAGTTACAAAGAAGATAATTTTTAAATGAAGGAGTTGACAGAAATCAAGTGGAATTCTGCGGAATTTTAGTAGTTTTTCTGTACAAAACTTAGTGCAACCCCAAATGAAGCTTTTAAAGAAGCATGATACTATTTACGCATTATAGGGGATTTAGGAATGATTAGTAGAATGATTTATTAAAATCAATTCAATTATCCATGTATATACAGCTTTATTTATTGTAATATATATCTCGAAATATGGGTGGAGCAATTGACAATGTTTGAATAATGAATGCGAGTGCAGATTGTATTTGTAAATACTGGAAATATATCCACTGTTACGTTTTTTTCCTCTCATATAGGTTACTTACCAGCTTAAGGTGCTCACGACAGCTTTGTTTTCTGTGACTATGCTTGGAAAAAATCTTGGTCTTTATCAATGGCTCTCCCTTTTGACGTTAATGGCCGGAGTTGCACTTGTACAGGTATGAGTAATGAGATCAAAGGGTTTTGAAGCAAGTTTGTAACTAATTCTAAAATTTTAATTTGGAAACATGAATTTTCAGCACCAATTGATGTTCTAAAGGATGTAATTTTTCTCTAATGTTTTCCATTAGATTTTGAATATTAATTTTAAAAGACATGCAGATTTAACGTTTACTTAAAACCATATGTAGTATGGAAATACCAATTTTATTGTGAGCTGCAACCTTAGTTTCAAGCTTACTCTTGATGGGCCTGTTGAGTCATTTGCATCTGTAGCAAGAACTATCTCTTAGCTATTTGTGTGTCATTTGGTCTAGTTTATGACAAATCACAAAAGTGTATACAGTGCCTTCCATAATGTTTGGGACAAAGACCCATCATTTATTTATTTGCCTCAACTTCACAATTTGAGATTTATAATAGAAAAAAATCACATGTGGTTAAAGTGCATATTGTCAGATTTTTTAAAGGCTATTTTTTATACATTTTGATTTCACCATGTAGAAATTGCAGCTGTTTTTATGCATAGCCCCCACCCCCCCCCCCCCCCCAATTTCAGGGCACCATAATGTTTGGGACACATGTGTTTGTAATTGCTTAGGTGTGTTTAATTGCCTCCTTAGTGCAGGTATAAGAGAGCTCTCAGCACCTAGTCTTTCCATCACCGTTGGAAACTTTTATTGCTGTTTATCAACATGAGGATCAAAGTTGTGCCAATGAAAGTCAAAGAAGCCATTATGCGACTGAGAAACAAGAATAAAACTGTTAGAGACATTAGCCAAACCTTAGGCTTACCAAAATCAACTGTTTGGAAAATAATTAAGAAGAAAGAAAGCACTAGTCCTATACCAGTCCCTTACTAATCGCAAAGGGACTGGCAGGCCAAGGAAGACCTCCACAGCTGATGGTAGAAGAATTCTCTCGATAATAAAGAAAAATCCCCAAACACCTGTCCGACAGATCAGAAACACTCTTCAGAAGTCAGGTGTGGACTGTCAATGACCACTGTCCGCAGAAGACTTCATGAACAGAAATACAGAGTCTACACCGCAAGATGCGAACCACTGGTTAGCTGCAAAAATAGAATGGCCAGGTTACAGTTTGCCAAAATACTTAAAAGAGCATCCACAGTTCTGGAAAATGGTCTGGTGGACAGATGAGATGAAGATTAACATAACAGAGTGATGGCAAGTGCAAAGTATGGAGGAGAGAAGGAACTGCCCAAGATTCAAAGCAAAGCACCTTGTCTGTGAAACGTGGTGGTGGGGGTGTTATGACCTGGGCATGTATGGTTGCTGAAGGTACTGACTCACTTATCTTAATTGATGATACAACTGCTGATGGGAGTAACATAATGAATTCTGAAGTGTATAGACGCATCCTATCTGCTCAAGTTCCAACAAATGCCTCAAAACTCATTGGCCGGCGGTTCATTCTACAGCAAGACAATGATCCCAAACATACTGCTAAAGCACCAAAGGAGTTTTTCAAAGCTAAAAAATGGTCAATTCTTGAGTGGCTAAGTCAATCACCTGATCTGAACCCAATTGAGCATGCCTTTTATATGCTGAAGAGAAAACTGAAGGGGACTAGCCCCCAAAACGAGCATAAGCTAAAGATGGCTGCAAGACGGGCCTGGCAGGGCTTCACCAGAGAAGACAGCTAGCAACTGGTGATGTCCATGAATCACAGACTTCAAGCTGTCATTGCATACAAAGGATATGCAACAAAATACTAAACATGACTACTTTCATTTACATTACATTGCTGTGTCCCAAACAATATGGTGCCCTGAAATGGGGGACTATGTATAAACACTGCTGTAATTTCTACATGGTGAAACCAAAATGTGTAAAAATGGCCTTTATTAAAATCTGACAATGTGCACTTTAACCACATGTGATTTTTTTTTCTAATACAAATCTCAAATTGTGGAGTACAGAGGCAAATAAATAAATGATGGATCTTTGTCCCAAACATTATGGAGGGCACTGTAGCTGTTTGAGCAGAAAGTTAAAGTTGCACATCAAGATCACGAGCCCATTCAATGGGTTTGGGTGTGATCGTATAGACTGATGAAATGCCAGAGTAAAATGAGCTGTTAGGACAAGAATTCTTGCTTTGATTTGTACATTTTACTCACCAGTTCTAGACGTAACTGTTCTGTAGATATTATCATACGGTCAAGTATGTCCCTTGGTAGAGGTACATATTCCACCTCTCATTGCTCTGTTCCAGTTCCCACTTGCTTTAAAGCTTTATAGTAATGGTGCTCACATAGGATGAGGTGGCATGCTTCAATGACTACAGACCAGTGGCGCTGATGTCTGTGGTGATGAAGTACTGTTAGAGATTGGTATCATCTCCAATCTTAGTTGAGAGATCTGGGTCCATTATAATTTGCCTATCGTCACAATAGATCAGCAGGGGATGCAATCTCGCTGGCTCTCCACTCCGCACTGGATCACTTAGACAATAAGAGACATGTATATCAGGCTGTTCATCGATGTTCAGCTCAGTGTTCAACACCATCATCCCTCCCAAACTTATTATCAAATTCTGGGAACTCTGTTTCTGCTCAGCTTAGTAATTGGATCTTTGACTTTCTCACCGGCAGACTATGATCGCTATGAATTGGCAACAGTACTTCTTCCTCGCTAACCATCAGCACAGTAGAACTTCAAGGTTATGTGCCAGGTCTCTAAACTCCTACACTCTCCCCACCCATTTCTGTGTAGCCAGACATTATTCCAATGCCATGTTTGAATTCACCATCGATGCCGCTGTTGTTACATGAATAATGGGTAATGATGAATCGGCAAATGGGAGGGAGATTAAAAATCTGATTGGTGCCAGAACAATAATCTTGCTCTCAATGTCAGCAAGACCAAGGAGCTGATTGTTGACTTCAGGAGGGGAAAGCCAAGGATTTACAAACCTGACTGCATTGATAGGATGACGGTGGAGAGAATCAACTGGTTCAAGTTCCTGAATATATCTCTGTAGATACGTTCAGATCCCTGCACATTGATGTAATCAAAAAGAAAGCTCATCAGTGCTCTACTTCCTTAGAAGATTGAGGAGAATCGATATGTCGACAAACTTCTACAGGTATATACTGACTGGTTGCATCGCCATCTAGTTCAGCAACTCGAATGCTCAGGAACAATGACAGAAAGTGGTAGTTGCTGAGGTCAGTGTTATGTGGTGTTCAGGAGCCTGATAGTTGCTGCAAAGAAGCTGTTCTTGAATCGGATAGTGATGGGTTTCTGGCTCCTGCATCTTCTTCCTGGTGGTAAGGGCTAAATGAGAGTGTGGCCATGGTGGTGTGGGTCTTTGATGATATTGGCTGCCTTTTTGAGGCATCACCTCCTATAGATCCCTTTGATGGTGAGGAGATCAGTATCTGCGATAGACTAGGCATTGTCTTCCACTCTGTCATCTAATTTGTTCCTGAGCATTCGAGTTGCTGAACCAGTCGGTATGTTCTCTACCATATATCTTGTAGTTTTCTGGTCCCCTAAAGGACCACTACCACCCCGATGCAAAAAAACCCAAGATATTGTGCTTTAATGACTGCTTTCCAGTAACTCTGACATTCACTATCATTAGGCGCTTCAAGAGACTTGTGATGGTGTACATTATCTCCAACCTCCCAGACAACCTTGAATCACTACATTGTGCTAACCATCGCAACAGGTCCATAGCAAACACTATCTCCCTGACCATACACTCATCCCTGGAACATCTTGATAATAAGACACCTACGTCAGAATCCTATTTATTGACGCCCAATGTGCTGAACTCGGCGGGTCAGGCAGCTTTTGTGGAGGGAATGGATAGGCAACTTTTCAGGTAGGGGGGAAGAAAACTAAAAGAGGTGGTGGTGGACAAATTATAGGTAGATGAGGGTGAGGGGGATATGATCAATATTACAGCACCTTTGTGAAGAAGGAACCGATCCCAAACGTTGTCTGAACATTCCCTCCATAGGTGCTGCCTGACCCGCTGAGCTAATCCAGCACTTTATGTGTTGATCAAGATTCCAGCATCTACAATTCCTTGAGTCTTCTATTTAATGGCTAGAGCTCTGCCTTCAATACCATAATTCCATCCAAACTCCTGGGCCTAGGAGCCAGCACCTCTCTGCCCCTGGTTCCTCGACTTTCTGACCCATAGACTACAATCAGTGAGGATAGGCGACATTGCATTTTCCACAATAATTCTCAGCATTGGTGCCCTACATGGATGCATTCTCATTTTCTATATAGTCACGAATGTGCAGCCAAATTCTGCTGTAACTCCATCTACAAGTTTGCAGATGACACCATTGTGGTGGGCTGGACCCTAAACAATGTTGAGACAGGCCATGCTGCAGCCCATGCCCAATCTGCACTTCATCTTCTGTGGGACCTCCAATGACATTTGATCATTGCAATCCCCTGTCTGCTCTAGAGCCTCCAGCACCAACACTTAGACTTGCCACTTCCCGCTTCCCGCTTCCATGTGTCCAGGGCCTGCTTCCCGTAGCTAATCACAACTTTTTGAGTGTTTCCGAGGACAAGGAAGGTGAGCTCACAGCCTGTTTACAGGCACTGATCTTCCACTCCATTTTTTCCTAATGTGTTCAATGGTCTGGAAAGTAAGGTCAAGGTGATCTGAATCCTTGTTCTGGTGAAAAGAGGGAATAAGAGCAGGTCCAATATTAATTTGGAATAGTTGAGTGGAAATCTTCAAAAACCTGCAAATTGCTGAATATCATCAAACATAGCTGTATTGTTACCGTTGTTTAGTTTTAAATTAGAACTATTAAACTACTTGTGTCTCTGTCAGCTCTTTTAAGAACTGTTGGATTGTACAACCATTATTGCTGTTCCCAAACCATTGCTCTTTGAAAATGACTATTGAATCTGATTGTATCCTTCTTGTACATTCCTTTGAGTGTGCAGTGGAATTGGTGGGTAGAGCATTACGATTGAAGAAGGGTCTCGACCCGAAACGTCACCCATTCCTTCTCTCCAGAGATCCTGCATGTCCCGCTGAGTTACTCCAGCTCTTTGTGACTATCTTTGGTTTAAACCAGCATCCGCAGTTCCTTCTTGCACAATAGAATTCTCAAAATTATTTAAATGTTCTTATTCAGTTGCTGCTCGTGAAAGATCATAAACATTAGATTAGGTCTACAGACCACTTTCTGGTGGTCTGTAGACCTAAGACCTACAGACCACTCTAAGCAAATATTTGTCCTAATTACCAGATTCTTTTTTAAAAAATGGTCTTGCAGAGCCTTGAGTGTAAGTTACCCGAATCTGGTATTTTAAAATACATCCTTTTTCTTCTGCACATGTGTGCTATTTAGTTTCTTTTCTGTCATTTGTGGAGCTTGGTCTTTTTTTCTTCTTGGGTCAGGATGTAAATGAGTAACTATAAGTATATTTTTGTAATATCTGATTCCAACTGTAATTTTTAAGCAGTCCAATATGTAAAGAATTTGCTTTTATGTACTATTCCTAATATCAGGATCTCCCAACTGAGTTTACAACTAACATATGTTGCATGATCACTGTGGTAAAAAAATGTGAAGATTTATATTAACAGGAAAATTCTTTAAACAGAAGCTTGACTAACCAAATGCAGCAAAACCAAGCTTGAGGCAAAAAGATTGTTTAGGATATGAGAAAATTAATTAGCTCTTTATCATTCTTTAACATTTACAAGGTTTCACAGGTCTTTTATTGTCACGTGTACCCATTAAGGTACAGTGTCATTCGTATTACCATACAGCCATACTTAAAAAAAGCAACAACAACTACATAAAAGTTAGCATAAACATCCACCACAGTGGATTCCCCACATTCCTCACTGTGATGGCAGGCAATAAAGTCTAATCTTCTTCCCTCATTTTTCTCCCGTGGTCGGGGCAGTCGAACCATCTGCAGTAGGGGCGATCGAAGCTCCTGCTTCGGGGGCGGTCGAAGCTCCTGTGGCGTGGAGCTTCCAAAGTCGGCCTCTAACCAAGGAACGTGAGCTCCACGATGTTAAGTCCGCAGGCTCCCGCGGTTGGAGCTCAGAGGTCGATCCCTGGCAAAGGGATCGCCAGCTCCATGATGTTAAGTCCTGCTCCCAAAGTCGATCTCCAGCAAGAGGCCGCCAGCTCCTCGATGTTAGGCAGCAGTGTGGACGGAGATACGATGCGGAAAAAAATCGCATCTCCGTCAAGGTAAGAGATTAAAAAAACATTTCCCCCAACCCCCCACCCCCCACATAAAACAAGCTAAAGAACACTAAAACATACATGTAACACATACTCTATAACAACAGAGAAGGGAGGGGCAGACAGACTGTTGGCGAGGAAGCCATTGCTGACGCCACAACTACTGGTCGTCCTATCTAACGAGCGCCTGATTTATGTACAGCCTGTATGCATCAGTGAGTATTTAGAAGACCAACAGTATTGATTTGCTGGCTGCTGCAGGCATCTTCTGCCATGTGGGAATTTGGTTCATGGCCACATTTTCAACTTGCAAGTGGTTTGGGTCATGACTTATTCTCAGGAACAGAACCCTGCCATAACCTGGGGACCAGCTGTAATCCATTCCACAGCCTGCAGCCATTCAGTCTTCATCAAGTATTTTATGGAAGTGCTTGTCTTGATTATTTTTGGGTTGCATATAAGGGCATGAACCTGCTGCTATATTGTGCTGGTGTGCAGCAGAACCAGACTTTTTTAAATCTTATTTGCTGTAGTATATATTTGGGCATAATCGTCTTTTAACAATACTGGATTACATTAACATGCTTAAAAATGCCTATTTTGTTTTAGTGGCCAACGGACACGCCAGAGGATCTGAAAAAAGAGATATCTGCAGGTTCTCAATTTATAGGCTTGATAGCGGTGCTCAGCGCTTGTTTTTCCAGTGGATTTGCAGGAGTTTACTTTGAGAAAATCTTGAAAGGGACAAAACAATCAGTTTGGATTAGAAACATTCAATTAGGTGAGTAAAATTATTCTTATGATATTCTCACCAATAATTGCAATTATGAAATATTAAGTGACAATTGTGCCATTACAGGAAGTTCCCGATATATCAATGCACGATCATCTAAATAGCAGACTGGTTCTATCAGTAGTGTGTTTGTCATGCCTTCGTGAAGGTGAACCTTGGTGCCTGTCTATTTACTATCAATTACATTTTTTACTCTGTAGAGAAAATGCACCAAGTAGAATTGCATCCTGGTCCTAAAACTAAACCCCAGGCTGTCTTAATCGGTGTGATGTTGTTCCTATGGATATGCACCTCCCCTCTGCCTGCTATCTCTCCTTTGATATTTGGATATACAGAGCGCATGATAGCTGCCATTTTGATGCTGTAAAGGGATAACAGATGTAAACTAACAATCATTAAGATAAAAGCTTTGGGATTTTTTTTAGTTTAGTTTGGAGATACAGCAAGGAAACAGGCCCTTTGGCCCACCAAGCCTCGTCAACCAGCAATCCCCGCACATCAATACTATCGTACACACACTAGGGGACAATTTACAACATTATCGAAGCCAATTAACCTGCAAAAGCTGTACGTCTTGGAATGTGGTGGTAAAACTGGAGAAAACCCACACAGGTCATGGGAATAATGTACAAACTCTGTACAGAGAGCGCCACTCTGCACATTTTCTAGGGGACTGTAGATTAAATAATTGCACATTTTCTAGGGCATTGAAGGGATAGCTCATCTGGAGAGCTAGTACTGATGCAAAGACCTTTTACAGTACATTAAGGACCCTAAAATATGACTAATCAAAAAAGATAAAATATATGTCATAGGTGACATACTCCTTTAATGTAGTGAAGTTGAACTTGGAGGTGCAAAGTTATAAAATTAGCTATTGTTGGTTATCTTAGCCAAAAGCTAGTAATATGATTCTGTTATTTATTACATGTTTGTAATGTTGGGTAGCTCTAAGACTGTTCAATTAATTCAGGAAAACGAGAAGGATTTGACAAATGATAAAACTTTTTCATGATGAAGTTTGTTCAGGCACAAACAAGGATTGTTTGGAAATGGGTTTGCCACAACTCCATGATAGATTGACTAACAAGTTTACTTAGAGGAATTAGGGGTAGGGCAAGTGTGTGACATATTTTGTTGCTATTCAACTACACCCTAGCAGCAAAAATGTGATGTCACAATCTAGATAATAGGTCAGGCCAATTTAGTGTGTACGAATCTGAAGCATTCCTCTGTGAAGCGAAAAGTAGCTAAATAATTTTCACACTTGTCATGTATCCCATTTTAATCTCTGCTACAAAAAATATTATGGGTAACAAGGTCATTTCTGAAGTACATCCACAGTTGTAATACAGAAAACAAAGTAGCCAATTTGAGCACAGCATGCTTCAAAAAAAAAGCTTGATAACCAATTTACTCTGTTAATTTTGGAATGAACATTCACAAACCAACAGAAGATGACTCCACTGTTAAAAAGTAAACCACCAGAATAAAAATTCTGTGATTTAAGATTGAGTTCCAAATGTTTTAGTGCAATAAGACATTCAGCTACTTGGTGATAGTCCAAGTAGCTGAACATCTTAATTATGAATAGACTCATTCTTCTACTATCAACAAAAATAAATAAAATTGTTGCCAAAGAAATTGAGGCCATGTCACAAGAAATGATTAAAATGTACCCAGTACTTTTCAGATCACCCAAAGTACTCTGTAATTTTCAAAATTATAAAAACATTCCTCCTTTTGGCATTTAAATTAATAAAAATTGGCTCATCGCTTTTAAATGAAATCAGTAAGTTAAGCCATAATATTAACACTTCCCTCACTTTGCTGCAGAAAAGGTTGTAAAATTGTTTGTTATTTTTAAAAAAATGATATAGTACTGAAATGTACACACATGCAAGTACTGGCTATGTGGCAATACACATACAACGCATCAGAGAGATTAGGTTATTAGCATATACACCAGGGTGCAATGAAATTCCTGCTCACACATAGCTCAGTGTAAATAGTGTTTAGTAATGATGAGTGCAAAAATATCAGAATGGTGCTTGATTGTAGTGTAAACCAAAGTAGCACAAAAAGAGTGTACAATATCAAAATAACTTAATGAGGAAGAGTTAAGAGCAAAAGTACCTGGCAGCATCTCTGGAAAAGGTGTGTGAAAGAGGTGATTGGTTCTGGAGTCTGATAGCAATGGGGAAGATGCCATTCTTATGTCTGGACATTTGAGCTTTCAAGCGCCCGCATCTTCACCCAGAAGGTAGAGGAGAGTAAAGGAAATGGCCAGGGTGACAGGCATCCTTGATGAAACTTACATTTAAAACTGGCATTTAAAAGACTTTTGGAGAGGCATATGGATGTGGGAGGGGATGGGTCGAGTGCAGGTAGATAACTGGTGGTCTTGGCATCATGTTCAGCACAGACATTATGGGCCAAAGGCCCTGTCCTTGTACAGAACATTGCTGTACTGTGCTATGTTCTATGTCAATCCAGTGAGAATCCCAGTCGAAAATGGAAGAACCACTGGGAAATTGTTTAAGTGAACAGATGAAGCTAGACAATGGAGGGAGAAGGAAGGGGGATTGACATTTATTCTGAAAGGTTTAGATGAAGAAAAACATGGTTGCATGAATGGGACAAAAAGCCAGTGTGGACTGGTTGGAATGGATGGCATATTTCCATATCCTGCATCCTATGTAATATTCTAGTTTATAAGTTTTATAAAGTTGGATTTTTTTTTAATACAGTATGTTGATCTTTCATTAGGTTTTTAATTGATGTAAGCTTTCAAATTTCAAGAGTCAAGTCAAGAATGTTCAATTGTCATTTCCACGATAGCAGAACAATGAATTTCTTACCTGCAGCAACTTTTCAGATCTGGAACACAGTACACTTAGATAATATATTACAAACAAAACCATTACAATAAATTAATAATCCCAAAACTTGTGTAAAAAAAAAAAATGCCTGAAGTCTGTAGTGCAACCCGAGATAGTCCATAGTTCATCAGTCAGTGTTGTGTAGTGTTCAAGAGCCTGATGGTTGTTGGGAAGAAGTTATTCTTGAATCTTGATCGCCATTGAATGATTTCAAATTCAAAAGTTATTTTCCTGTGCTGTACTGTTTTATATCCTATGTAAAATCAGGGGAAAAAATATCAAAATATTAGAAGTCTTAAATAGCAGCAGAAACATAACTAAGCAGAAACAATTTTCTCTCCAGGTTTATTTGGAAGTATTTTTGGAATGATGGGTGTATTTGTATATGATGGACAGCGAGTAGCAGATCACGGCGTTTTCCAAGGCTACAACAAATTCACTTGGATCGTTGTTACTCTGCAGGTAGGGAGTAAAGATGGGGATGTAAAAATCTACAGTGTTTTCAATATTTACATAATGCTTTGATAGCTTGGTGGGTCATGGACCCCCATTTCAAAGGTGGGCATTTTATTTTGGTTTCTCCTCTGTTTAAAATGGAACAATTGCAATAATGTTTTGCCTCCGTATCAAATACCAATACCAATCCAGTTACCATCCCTCCCTCAATTGTCACCCAGAGCACCAATGCATGCACACCACCTTGGTTCCGCTCCTCGGTGGATATGATGGTTAATAAACATGGAGCGAATTAAACTTGGTTTGCGATCGTTTTTTGTAGTACAAATCTAAGCATAGGGATACAGTAGAAGTAAACCAATTTCTACCGTGTGGAGGAACGTCGCCATTCAGTGCTTTTTCTTCTTTATTTAATTAGTGCTTCTTGACAATGAATTTGGGCCTAGGGAAGCTAGGGAGGAAATTACAGAGGCTCTTGCAGATATTTGCATTGACTCACCGGCTTGTAGTCAGTGGTGGAAAAACTGTTGGAGAGGATTCTGAGGGATAGGGTACACCAGCATTTGGCGAGGCAAGGACTGATAGTCAGTATGGCATTGAACATGGAAATTTGTGTCTCATGAATCTAACCTTTTTTTTAAGCAGTCACTAAGAGGATTGATGGGGGCAGGCCAGTGGGCATTGTTTACGTGGGCTTTAGCAAGGTCTTTTACAAAGTCTGCCACCATGGGTTGCTAGTCTAGATGGTTAGATCACATGGAATCCAAGGAGAGCTAGACAACCGTCTTGTAAGAAGAAGTCTACTGGTAGCTTTGGAGGGTTATTTTTCAGATTAGAGGCCTGAGGTCAATGGTGTGCAGCAGGATTTGATGCTGGATTCACTGTTGCCTGTCACCAAATTGTTAATGTAGATAACATTGTAGTTAATAATTTTAGTAAAATTGTCGATTACACCAAAATTGGTGGGCTAGTGAAGAAGGATATATACGTTTACAACAGAGTCTAAATCAATTGGGAATGTGGGTAAAGGAATGGCAAATGGAATTTATCTCTGACCAGTGTGAGGAGTTACACTTTGCTATGTAAAACCTGGGCAGGACTTGCACAATAAATGGTCGAGCCCTGGAGAGTATTGTAGACCAGAAAGATGTAGGAGTGCAGGTACATGGTTCCCTTAAAGTAGTACATCAGGTGGATAGATTGGTGAAGAGGGCATTTGGAACGCTTGCCTTCATTGGGAAGAGTATTGAGTGCAAAAGTTGGGACATCATGATGCAACTGTACACGTCATCAGTGAGACCACACTTGGATTAATGTGTGCAGTTCTAGTCGGCCAGCTATAGGAAGGGTGCCATTAAGTTGGAACGGGTGCAGTAAAGATTCATTGGTATGTTACCTTGATTTGCAGGCTTGAATTCTAGGGAGAGTCTGGATAGGCTGGGACCTTTTTCATTGGAGCTTAGGAGGCTTGGGAGTGGAGTTATTGAAGCACCAAATCATGAGGGGCACGGATAAAGTTACACTCAGTCTTTTTCTTGACTCAGTATCTCAGTCTTTTTCTGAGATAATTCAAAACTAGAGGGCGTAGGCTGAGGTGAGAGATTCAAGAGAAAATTAAGTGATTTTTATTTCACTCAGTCCATAAATGGAATTTGCTGCCAGAAAAAGCCATAGAAACGGATACAATTACTGCTTCCCAAAGACTTTTTAACGGATACGTGGACCAAGGGTTTAGAGGGATATGGGCCAAATGCAGGCTAATGGATCTAGTGCGGAGTGCCAACATATTCTCCATGGACAAGGTGGGCCAAAGAGCCTACTTCTGTGTTGCATAACCAAATGTACTACCAGTTTCTCATGGGCCTCGAAGACCCCAAATGTCTCCGAACGCAGGAAGGAAGGGGACCTGCATTACTTGCAGCGAGCACACTGTCCATTATATTACACAAGGCCAAATTAGGCATCCTTCACTCAGTCTCGAAACAAAACCTGCCCCGTAGAAATTCATTTCATTGCCAGTGACCAGCTTCCATTCTGTCTCAGAAACCTACATTTCAGCTACCACAGTGACATCAGTTCAAGAAGAGGCTGTGAGTTACCCTGAAAGCTGTATTCACTTAAGCGCCTGGAATGTTATGAGGCCCCTCGAAGCAGCCCAATTCTGAAAATTGCTGCAGTGTTAAAGTATATAACAGAGCCAGTGTTCTATGGTAACTGGCATTTAAGGACGGCTTTTGCTGCATACTGCAAATAAATTTGAATTCAAGAAAATTAATTGCTGGTATTATGGAATTGCTAGAGCATGTTACTTTCGTGCTTTAATTTATTTGCGTTTCGTAGTGATGCTGGAGCTTATTGAGAGCGAGTAATTTACTTTCAATAAAAAGGAACTGCAGATGCTAGTTTATAGCAAAAATACACAGAATGGTGGAGTAACTCAGCGGATCAAGCAGCATTTGGGTGTTGTTTCGGGTCGGCATCCTTCTTCAAAAGGAGTAATTTCAAAGTAATTAATTTTATTAAGTTACTTGCTTAACAAGGATTGCTGTAATTCCTAAAAATACAATTATTTTTTCATGGTTCTCTCTTCAATATTTCTTTATACTTTTTAATCAGGCTCTTGGTGGTCTAGTAATTGCAGCGGTCATCAAATATGCAGACAACATCTTGAAAGGATTTGCTACATCGTTATCCATTATTCTTTCAACATTGATATCTTTCTTTTGGTTACAAGACTTTGTGCCCACCAGGTACTGAGAAAAAGGGAAAAAAATATTTTCTATTTCATGTGGCATTTTTATCCATTTACTTTTCAATTTTAAAGAAAACATATAACTTGTATACATTTCAATGTAACATTCTGTATTGATTTTAAAGTATGCTTTGTGCCACTTAGTTTTGTTTAAGTCTTTGATAAAGCTGCATATTATGTCCGAGGTACTACAAAGATCGATATTTGAAGTTGCTCTCAATTTCCCATCATATTTGTTAATGATAAATTGTTTTTTTAAACTTTTATTAGAAGTATCCTGAGTTGTGCACATGTCAATCTAATTGTAAAGATGTTATACCAATGTTTTTAGAGCAATTTTATCCTAAAGACTAATGTAACTAACATGAGCCAACACAAGGTGACCTGCCAACCTCAAAATACTTTTTATTCATGCTTAAGATGTTGGCATTGTTGGCAAACTGAAGGCTTGATTGCTGCAGTCCTCAGTGCAGTAAGGCAAGGGCTTGTGGAATGTTGACGTGACCATGATAAAAAAACATATTTCCATTTGAGGACAATGTGTGCTTTGGACAGGAACTTGCAGCGTTCTTCTGGCTTTGCTCCCCTCCCGCCCCCCCATCCCCAACCCCATTTTGCAAAACCAACAATGGTTGATGGTTTTCAAAGTAATATCAAGAAATGTAGGGAGTGGAATCCCGGACTATGTGTCCTTTATATGGTGCATACTGCAGCTGTGGTGTGCCAGCCAAGGAGAGAGTACTTTTATAGGTTAGTGGCTTTTTAATTAATGCGCAAATTACAAATGGGAACTGTATTCATTTCTCAAGATTACTGTACTCAGGACAGCACAGCTGATTCACAGCCAGTTGCCTTCAGGCAAATTGAAGCAGTCTGAGTTAACTTGTTAACTTGCACTTTTTATAGTTTTTAATGTTATAAGTCAAAATGCAGTGTTAAGATCCATTTGTCCGGCATTAATTAACCTGATCCCACGCTGAGTCTATGTACTGCTATGTTGAAGAAGTACATATTTTAAAAGCAATGTGCAAAAAAATCACTGGTCTGATTTTGCAGCTTTTCAGATAACCTGCAATACGACTACATTGAAAAGTTTCGATTTTTAAAAATATCTACCAAGTGTAATTCAATTTATAAAAGTATCCTGCATGGCTGAAACAAACCACATAAAGAGATATAAAACTGTACAGTGCACTGTTGAAAGATGCAAGAAATTACTTAAGTGTTTGATTTGGTTACATTTAGGAAATTGAACCCTAAACACAATGATTAGGTTCAGCTTCAAGCTTCACTAAAATTCCTAGCATTATCAGTACAACAATGAAGCCAGTATAATCAGGGAACATTACATTAAAATATCACGTTACATTCAAATATTCCTTGGTGTAAAACAAAACTGGAACTATTAAGACCAGAAAATATGTTTATTGTCAAAATAAGCATTTTCGATAATGGTGTCTGCTCCTTCTCCATCATTTAAAATTACTGTAAAGAAAAAAAGACATATCAAACCGTTGTCGTTTAATTAATGTTTCACAAATAAGTTTCTTAGTACAGGTAAATCCCCCTGTAACAGGTTGTGTTCCTAGAAAACTGTACTGTCACCATTTTATGTAACACAAGCCCTGTTAACCAGAGAGGCATTCCTGCAGAATGCTTTCCATCTTTTTACTTTAGACTTTAGAGTTACAGCACTGAAACAAGCCTATCGACCCACCGAGTCCATGCTGACCAGCTATCACCCCGTACATTAACACTATCCTACACACCAGGGACAATTAACCAACAAACCTGTAGCTCTTTGGAGTGTGGGAGGAAACCAGAGCACCTGGAGAAAACCCACACGGTCACAGGGAAAACGTAGAAACTCCGTAGAGACAGCACCCATAGTCAGGATCGAACCTGGGCAGCACCGCTGTCGACAATGGCAAAGTGACACATCACTGATATTTAACATCTGAGGCCAACATTAGACTTGAGAATAGATGTCTTGTGCTAAAGAAACACACATTTATCAATGTTTATTTTTATTCACTCAGTACTATAAGGCAATAAGTTTTGGATATGACATCACAATGTAGTTTGGGTGGGTAGTCACAGCTAAGTGTCTTTGCCGCACCCTCTCCAGTCGGTGGACTTACAAACAGACTTATCAGAATGTGCTCTTCATCTGCCAATCAATTTCTCTGACCAGAAGCTTTTGTAGAAACATGTACCTCAGGGTGTACCTCAGTACATGTTACAATAAACTGAACTGATGCACTAAGACTTGTGCATTAGGAAAGTGTTTAGGAAATGGGGATATCAGGGGAAAAAAGATGGGATTCAAGGATCGGGGTTCAATGAAGAAAGGTGGTGCAGTTGGAGCAATAGGTTGAAGTGCATTGACTTTTAGAAGTGCAGCAAAGTCTAAGGAGCCCGATCAAGACCTGGCCTTGGCTACTTTATCGCTTCACAATACAGCTTGTCGGAGCAAATTCATCGGAGCCAAAGAGCATGGTAGCACTACCCTCTGAGATATCTGTTCACGTGTCCTTGAATTGGAGCAAGCATGGAAGAGGGGTAGTTCAGTTGTGACTGTTCACCCAAAAATGTGTAAATCTCATTGCTTACCAATAATGGAATGTATTCCTAATTTTAGTTTTTTTTTCCCCTAAAAATATAAATTGACAATTTATTGCTTCTTTGGCATTCTGTTTAAATTTTTTTTGCCACCAATTAATCCTCTAAGAGCAAATTTTATTCCTTATCTCAAATTTTTGGATAATGATTTGGGACTTTCATAAAGGGGAATTTTTATTACCCAAAAGTATTTTTGATTTGAATTAAAATTCAGAATGGTTCTGTGCACTTTAGAAAATGAAATCAGTTTTTTTGAATGTTAGCAAACCAGATGATTTTTTTTGGATGTAGCTCACTTGCAGTTGAAAACTACCTGATCTTTTTCACCACTTTCCTCAATTTTTCCTGTATTATGTTGATAT
This sequence comes from Raja brachyura, assembly GCA_963514005.1. The sequence goes on from OY740790.1 coordinate 11,958,527, forward strand.
GATTTTCAAAAATGAAGATAAATTCAACACCACAAATTCAACATTCAATTACATTTTCAGTCCAAAACATTCCTGCAAAGATTTCTATGGTTGAAATTAGGTACTTATAGCCATCTAAAAGCTCGACAAACTGCAGATTGAATTTGAATTGGATACATTTTCAGAAAAATAAATCCGGCATGGGGATTTATTTGTAGAAACAATTGTAGATGCTGATTAATACACAAAAGGACGCATAGTGCTGGAGTAACTCAGCAGGTTGGCAGCATCTCTGGAGAACATGACAGATGATGTTTCAGGTTGAGATCTGAAACATTACATATCCATGTTCTCCAGAGATGCTATCTGACTTGCTGAGTTACTCCAACATTTTCTGTCCTTTATGGGGATTTATTTAATAAAAAAGAAAACTCGAGGGTATGGATAAACAGATGTTGGGGTTTAAATGCCTACTTCACTTATGTAAAGGCAGTTTAAGACACAAAATAGCCAATAGAATTTGTGTTAGAAATGGTCAAGATATTTACACCATTCAAAGCATTTGTTGGATACTTTCATTTGCATTTCCCACCCAGCCCACAATGGAGATTAAAGCAAAACAAAATGTTTTGCTTATGTTCAACAAAACTATCCTGGCAATGGGAATTCTTCTAACGCAAGAGAGACTTGAGATACTGGGACAGCCCCCATTATTGCAGGGAGCTAAAACAAATAAATTATTTAATAAGAAATTTTAAATTACAAATAATTATGATGCCTTAAAGAGCCACTTCCAGAACCTTAAGAGTCCCACATATTGATGCCACATTTTTTCCTTCAAATTTCAAATCCAATTTCCAAGTGCAACTTGATTTCTGAAATGGACTATATTGAAGGGAGATTTAAATTGGTAAGAAATTTGTCCTACACGTGGAAGTTAAATATAACGAACGATGGAAAAATATCTCCTGATCCCAATTCAAAATCCCATAATGACATTTTATAATTTTATGATTTAATTAATAAGAAATACATTGTAAATTTCCATTGTTAATTTGTCTAAATTGATTTGTTACATTGTTAATTTGATATGCTGTAGGTTTGTCAATTGAAAGCTGCTTTTTAACAGAAAACTTATTTCTGTTTTTCTGTTTTAGTGTCTTTTTCTTCGGGACCTTCTTGGTGATAGTTGCAACGTTTCTGTATGGATATGAACCCAAGGATACGACAGATCTAAGCAGAGCATGATACAGAGACAGTAGAAAGCTTCATTTGCGTGCAAGAGTATAAAACTTGCTCAAGTGTCTATAAACGCTAGCACTTGAAGCATTTAACTATCCTACATGTGTTTTCGGAGTTGGCATGATGTCGATTGCTGGCCATTATAACTAAATGGACAAAAGTGGGAAATTATGAATGAGTAGAATAATGAATGGCCCTTTCAACTTTTGAAATATCGATGGTTAAATACAAAGCATTACATAGTAAACACATAAGTAGCTAAAGAGATTACACTTGGGCTTCGGTGGCAGTAATAAATCTCTGAAATGTGCAATCAAGGTTCTTAATTGGAGGTTTGCTGGTGATTGGAGATGTTTTTGACAACATGTTTTAAAGTAAATTGAAGGGGATTGTTTGAATCATTATTTAAAATAAGGCAACTTTTTAAAATATATGTACATATGGGATAGGTGTCTAATAATCTGGCATTCGCGTAGCTACAGTAATTTAGACTAAAACCTTTTAAATATCTACAATTCCGTTATAAATTGGGTGAAGACCATCCCAAGCAAGTCGAGTATTCCTTTGTAATCTCTCAATTAAAGCAACGTGTCCATCTCTGTGCTACTAAACACATATTCTGTTATGGGAGATTTAAATGGACCAAACTACAAAATCTAATCCCAAAGACATTGTTTAAAAATACCAGAAGTGGGATGAGAAATCAAAATTGATTTATTTAATCATCATAAGATATATAAGTATTGCATTGTCTTAAATTGTTTTATGGTTGTGGATAAAATAATTTATTTTGTCTGTATAATGGTAAATACCAGAAAATGGTTAATCTATCTAAATGTTTAATTTTTACAAGGAGTAAAGTAAAAACACTTGTGAAGGGGGAAAAAAAAGTTGAATCTTGCCCTTAAAATTTCAGTGATCTTTTGCTATGAAATGACCAGTACTTCTTGATTAAAGTGTGATGACAACTTTGAGTAGGCAATGGCATCAACAAGAGCTCTTTGATATTATTTAAAAAAAACTGGAATCTTTAAACTATATACTTTACATGGCATTGATTTTCTTCTTGGTATTAGTTTGGTCTCATGTTTTGTATGTAAAATTTATTTATCTATTGCAAGGATTATATTTGACATTGATTAATGTATTTTAATAGGGGATGAAGAATTGCACTAGGGATTTCATTCAGATATGTTGGATTTCATTAGGGATATTCGAGGACAACAATCATTTGGCCCTCAAATCTTTGACCTGAAATGTTAACTCTTTCCACAGATGCCTCTTGACATGTTGATTTTTCTCCAGCATTTTCTGTTTTTAAATCAGATTTCCAGTATCTGCATTTCATTGCTTTTCGTTCTTTGTAGGTTGAAGATTACATGTAAAGGGATTTTGTTGAAGTAAACTGTTCTGGAACACCCAGTGCCCCACCACCACCACAACTAAGACGTCATTGGCCAAATGTTATTATATAATGCAAATTATAACATTTTTCAGAATTGTCTTATCAAAAATTGAGATTTTTTTTTGTCTGGAAAGGAGAAACGCTTTCATTGTAAGCAGTTAAGAAATTAAATATGGTGTTTCACATAATGAATGTGATGAGTAAAGATGCGTAAAGCTAGAAAAAAAATTATTGGATTTAAATTTAATGATTCTTGGTTATGTTTCCAGATTTTTCAATGAAATTTGTACTTTGTCAATAATTAATACAGCGATTACTTTAACCTTATTGGTCTTATTTTTGAACGGTATTAAAATTCTCCTTCATTTGGTTTTCACCTCTTCAAAATCATGCACTTTTCATGCCCAAAATTGAGCACTGAGATCAATCATAATCCTACTAGAATTGGTCTAGAAGCGATCTGCTGACTCAATGCCAACTAGTAGTTTTATTTGAATGCTCTCTGCTCCATAAGTGGTGATAATTTTATTCACAGGCTTGCAACTATTTTTTTGTTTCCTAGTTTGGACACTCTCTCCTTGTGACCCTCTTGCCCCATGCACTCTCATTTCCCTCACTATCCCATACTTCCTTCACCCCAGCCTACCTCCTTCCACCTATACCCCTTACTCTGGCTTTACAATTCACTCTCTTTACCTGACACCCTTTTGTCTCCTCGTCATCTCCAGTACTTTTTTCACTCACTCCACTCAATTGCTAATCAAAGAACCCTCACATGGATTACTTGCCAGGTTTTGTCCCACTCTCACCTCTCTTCTGCAACGTTCTCTCCCCCTACGATATGTCTCTTCACGGTCGGCAGAGAAGGGGCAGTTGAAGGAGCAAGTGTGGGGATTGGTTGTAGAAAGGTAAACCCTTGGTGTTTTGTCACTGTTTTTTAGTGTGGGACATTTAAAAACCAGTCTGGCCCAGCCTGCAACACATACCTTCAAGGTCAGCAAAGGAGCGGCAATTGAAGGAGGGATTGGCTGTAAAATCTAAATTAGTTAATTGGTAAGTTAGTTAATTACTTAATTGATCAAATAAAAGTAGGGCTTGGTCTAGGGGAGCAGCCTGTTGGGAGCGGCCTTGTTGAGGTAAAGTGTGAGTCTTTCGCTCAAGAGTCTTCGGCGAGGACAGTACACTTGAATAGGTTCTGCATATGTCCAATTTTTTTAACTTGCTTGTGACTTATTGCAGTGCAGAAGGAGGCTATCGGCAGCAGAGAGGGAATAGGTTACACTCAACTCTGAGTTTGTCTTATTTGTAATTTGTGATTTTGTCCATTGAAGTAATGGCAGGCACGTTGTTACAGTGCGTTTCCTGTAGGATGTGGGAAGTCAGGGACACTGCTGGTACTTCTGACAACTACACCTGCAGACACCTGCTGGTACTTCTGACAACTACACCTGCAGACATTGTGTCCAGGTGCAGCTCCTGAATGAATGTGTTAGGGAACTGGAGCAGCAGCTGGATGACCTCGGATGACCTCGTCACACCGAGGATACAGGAAGAGTGAAGGTGGGTGACGACGAGGAAGAGAAGTAAACATGGAGTGCAGGAAACCCCGGCTGGCTCTACCTATTGAAAACGGGTACACCCTCTTGGGAGCTGTCAGAGTGGACAACACGACAAGATTATGTGGCAGCCAGGGCTGTGACTCCAACCCTGGTGGTGAGGCTCAACGGGGAAGAGTGATTGTCAGGCAGTGCCGTAGTGGTGGGGGACTCAGAGGTGCGGACAGGAGATTCTGCGGCAGCAGGCGAGACTCCAGGATGATGTGCTGCCTCTCTGGTGCCAGGGTCCAGGACGTCGCGGAGTGGCTGCACGGCTTCCTCAAGAGTGAGGGGGAGCAGCCGGAGGTTGTTGTGCATGTTGGCACAAACGATATAGACAGGAAGAGGAAGGAAGTTCTGCAACAGCAGTTTACGGAATTGGGTAGAAGACTGAAAAACAGGACCTGCAGGGTAGTGATCTCAGGATTGCTTCCAGTACCTCGTGCTTGTGTAGGTAAGAACAGGAAGAGAGGGGAAATGAATGTGTGGCTAAGGAGTTGGTGCAGGGGGCAGGGATTTGCATTTCTGGATCATTGTGATCTCTTTTGGGGCTGAGGCGACCTGGACAAAAGGGACGGGTTGTACCTTAACTGGAGGGGGACCAAAAACCTAGCGGGCAGGTTTGTGAATGCTACACGGGAGGATTTAAACTAGATTGGCAGGGGGTGGGATCTCGTGCAGGACAGAGGCATGTGAGAGGCTAGAAGTTGCTATGGAGGATGGTGTGGAAAGGTTAGTGGACAGAATAGGCAGGTGAAAGGCGGAGAGCGATGAAGGAGGGTTGGTTTAAACTGCACGTATTTTAATGCAAGGAGCCTAACGGGTAAGGCAGATAGGGCATGGATAGGTGCGAGTGCCTGGGACATTGTAGCCATGACTGAAACCTGGTTTTATGGAGGAGCAGGACTGGCAGCTCAATGTTCCAGGGTACAGTAGCTTCAGGAGAGACAGGGGAACAAAAAAGGAATGATCTCCTTGTTGGGGTATACTACAGACCTCCGAATAGTCAATGGGAATTAGAAGGACAAATATGCCAGGAGATTGCAGACAGCTGCAGGTCAAATAAGGTTGTTGTAGTGGAGGATTTTAACTTCCCTAATATAGACTGGGAAAATCATAGTGTGAAGAGTTTAAATGGGGTGAAATTCCTCAAAAGTGTTCAGGAGAGTTTGCTTATGCCATATGTAGAGCCCCCCACACGTGAGAGGGTAATGCTGGATCTAGCATTGGGAAATTGGGAAGAGCGGGTTAATAAAGTGTTTGTGGAGGAGCCTTTTGGGACCAGTGACCACAGTTTGATTAGGTTTAAGATAGTTATGGATAGGGACACAGAGGGTCCAGGTGTTCAAATGCTCAACACCTGGGATAAGGACAACTTTGAGGGTGTGAGAGAAGGTCTCACTCAAGTTGACTGGAGCAGGTTATTTTAGGGGAAAGGAACATTGGCCAAGTGGGATGTTTTTAAAAGTGTGCTGAAGAAAGCTCAGGATATGTACAACCCCATTAGTGAAGGGTAAAGCAGCCAAACGTAAGGAAGCTTAACTGACGAGGAAATTGAGGCATTGGTCAAAAACAAGAAGGATCCATGGGACAGGTATAGGCAGCTGGGATCAAGTGCGTCCCTGGAGGAGTTTCGGGAACTAAGGAGTAAACTGAAAAATGAGATTATACGAGCAAAAAGGGACTAGGAGATAGCTCTGGTGGGTTGCATTAAGGACAATCACAAACGATTTTATGAATACATTAGGGGGGAAAAGGGTAACTAGAGAGAGAGAGAGAATGGGACATCTCAGGAATCAAAGCGGTCACCTCTGTGTGGAGCCACAGGAGATGGGCAAGGTCCTCAATGAGTATTTTTCTTCTGTATTTACCAAGGAGAAAGACAATATGATGGAGGAATTTGGGGCAGTCAATGGAAGTGTCTTGAGATCAGTTAGTGTTACCGTCGAAGATGTACTGAAGATACTGTTGTTGAAGGTAGACAAATCTCCAGGGCCTGATCATATATATCTGAGGATATTGCGGGAAACGAGAGGAGCCCTGGTTGAAATTTATCAGTCGTCCTTAAATACAGGAGAGGTGCCGGAAGTCTGGAGGGTGGCAAATGGTGTGCTGCAGGGAAAATGCTGGGAACTATAGGTCGGTGAGCTTAACATCTGTAGTTGGAAAGTTACCAGAGAGTATTCTGAGGGATAGGTTATACAGGCATTTGGATGGGCAACGGCTGATTAGGGATAGTCAGCATGGTTTTGTACATGGGAGGTTGTGTCTCACAAATCTGATTGATTTTTTTGAAAATGTGACCTAAAAGGTCAACGAGGACAGAGCTGTAGATGTGTACATGGATTTCAACAAGGCATTTGACGAGGTTCTGCATGGTAAGCTGTTCTAGAAGGTTAGATTGCATGTGATCTAAGGGGAGATAGCTGAATGAATAGCAAATTGGCTTCATGGAAGGAAGCAGAGGGTGATGGTGGAAGGTGTCTTCTCGGACTGGAGGCCTGTGACTAGTGGTGTGCCTCAGGGTTCGGTGCTGGGCCCATTACTGTTTGGCATCTACATCAATGATTTGGATGAGAACATACAGGAGAAGATTAGCAAGCTTGCTGATTATACAAAAGTGATTGATTTTGCAGATAGTGAAGATGGTTGTGAAAGATTACAGCAGGATCTGGATCGATTGGCCAGGTGGGCTGAGGAATGGTTGATGTAATTTAATACAGAGAAATGTGAAGTGTTGCATTTTGGGACGTCGAACAAGGGCAGGACCAACACAACAAATGGTAGGCTTCTGAGTAGTGTTGGAGATCAGAGGGATCTAGGAGTACAGGTGCATGGTTCCTTGAAGACTGAGTCGCATTTAGATAAGGTGGTCAAAAAGGTTTTTGGCGCTTTGGCCTTCATCAGTCAGTATTGAGTATAGAAGTTGGGATGTCATGTTGCAGTTGTATAAGATGTTGGTGAGACCGCATTTAGAATATTGTGTTCATTTCTGGGCACCATGTCATAGGAAAGTTATTGTCAAGCTTGAATGGGTTCATAAAAGGTTTACGAGGATGTTGCCAGGACTAGAGGGTGTGAGCTATAGGGAGAGCTTGAGTAGGCTGGGTCTCTAATCCATGGAGCGCAGGAGGATGAGGGGTGATCTTATAGAGGTGTACAAAATCATGAGAGGAATAGATCGGTAGATGTCTTTTACAAAGAGTAGGGGAATCGAGGACCAGAGGACATAGGTTCAAGGTGAAAGGGAAACAACTTAATAGGAATCCAAGGAGTAACTTTTTCACACAAAGGGTGGTGGGTGTATGGAACAAGCTGCCAGAGGAGGTAGTTGAAACATAGAAACATAGAAATTAGGTGCAGGAGTAGGCCATTCGGACCTTCGAGCCTGCACCGCCATTCAATATGATCATGGCTGATCATCCAACTCAGTATCCCGTACCTGCCTTCTCTCCATACCCTCTGATCCCCTTAGCCACAAGGGCCACATCTAACTCCCTCTTAAATATAGCCAATGAACTGGCCTCAACTACCCTCTGTGGCAGAGAGTTCCAGAGACCCACCACTCTCTGTGTGAAAAAATTCCTTCTCATCTCGGTCCTAAAGGATGAAGCTGGGACTATCCCAACATTTAAGTAACAGACAGCTACATGGATAGGACAGGAGGGATATGGATCAAGCGCAGGCAAGTGGGACTAGTGTAGCTGGGACATTGTTGGCCAGTGTGGGCAAGTTGAGCTGAAGGGCCTGTTTCCACACTGTATCATTCTATGACTCGGGATCCCGACCCGGAACATCACCTATACATTTCCTCCACAGGCTGAGTTCGTCCAACACTTTGTATATTGTTGAAGACAATAGGGGCAGCTCTGCGTGTTACATAAAGACATCACTAGAAAAATAAAGGAGAGAATAATAAAATGCAATCATTACGGTGCATTCAGCTCAATGTAAGTAGTGAAGAGTTTTAATAAAAGTTTTGAGATGTAAAATGACACACATTTCATGAATCAGAACTATATACTAAGTTTTTAATTTTGTGATGCAGCTTTATAGGACTTGGGTTAGGCCATTTTGGAGTAGTGCATGCAGTTGTGGTTTCCCCATTACAGGAAGGTTGGGGAGGTTTTGGAAATGGTGCAAAGGTTTACCTGAATGATACCTGGATTAGGGGATATTAGCTACAGGGAAAAGTGGATTGATTTGGATTGTTTTCTCCATTACACAGGAAGTTGTGCGGAGACCTGATATAAGTATGTCAAATTATGCGAGGCGTAGATAGTGTAAACAGTCTGAACCTTTTTCCTAGGATGGAAAAAAATCACATACGAGAGATCACAGCTTCATGGCGAGAAGGGCAAAGTTTAGAAGAGATGTGCGGGGCAACATCTTTACACAAAGGGTGGTGCGTGCCTGGAATGTGCTGCCGGGGTTGGTGGTTAAGGCAGATACGATAGTGACATTAAAGAGACTGGGATAGGCCAATGGGTATGGATTATGTGCAGGAAGATAAGAGATGTCCTTGGCATTAAGTTCAGCATAAACATTGTGAATTAAAGGACCTGTTCTTGTACTGTACTGTTCTATGTCCTGTTTATAAAATAAGGGTTAAATTGGCTGGAGTTCATAAACACTGAACTACAATTCCTCAATTTAATCCAGTGGAACATTTCAGCTTCATAGTTTTAACAGGTGAAGGAGTCAAACAACAAATAAACAGATCCTTCAGCCCAACTTGCCCATGCCGACCAAGATACCCCATATACTCGAGTCCCACCTGCTCGTGTTTGGCCCAGATCCCTCTAAACTTTCTTCCCAGCTGCTATCAGCCAACTGAACTGTGTTATCACCAACTAGAGAGCGTCCTGCCCTACCATCCACCTCTTTGGAGAACCTCTGATCATCTTTAATCGGACTTTCATGGACCATATCTTACACTAAACATTATTCCCTTTATCCTGTATCTGTACACTGCATAGCTTGATTGTAATCATGTAGTATTTATGCTGACTGAACAGCACACAACAAAAATGCAACTTGTACTGTACACGTGACAAAACTATACCCACCACCGTCTGTGTGAAAGTTGTCCTTCAGGTTCCTATTAAATCTTCCCCCTCTCACTATGTACTCTGGTTGTTGATTTCCGTACTCTGGGTAAAATATTCTATCCTATCTACAGTATTCCCCACATGATCACCTCTATAAACTCAGCTCTTATCCTCCAAGGAATAAAGTCCTAGTCTGCCCAATCTCGCCCTATAGCTCAGGCCCTCAAGTTCTGGCAACATCCTCATAAATCTTCTCTGCACTCTTTCCAGCTTCCCACTCCTTCCACTACTTGATAGGTACTATATGAAATTCTTTTTGATTTGGGTACTTAATATATTTGAAGAGATAAAATGAATAACTTGTGAGTTGGTGTTTGTTATTTGCAACTTTAAATGACAATTCATTCACATTTCACGTATGTAGTAAATATGTACTGAAATGCTTATGAATGTAGTAACTCAACAAAGAAAGTTCACAGCAGTTGGCAGTGGGAACCTCCTTCGGGAAAATAGGGTCCAGAGGTCCAACAATTCTATTGTTAAATCACGTTAATGTTGTACTTATGATTATTTGGCACGTTCAATCATTGGATTTGGAGTCATTTTCTTATACTATTTTAAATTTTCTGTAAACCTGCCAATTTGAGATGTATAATTTATAAATAAAGTTATTTGGATATTTGGGATTTTGTTGAGCATAATGGAAAACTAAGATCTGTCTAACTGCAGTATGAGGAAGAAGCAAAAAATATGTTGAAAGAATATTTTAACTTATTTAACCAAGATTTAATGGAGTTACATTACCCCATCCACATATTCCCGCAATGCCTTCAAAAAAGTTGGAACTGAATTTTCTAATCGGAGCTTTTCCTACAAGGTAGCATATACAATAAAGTATTTTAATTTTTGCTACCTATCTTTTAATGTGGTGGAATACTTTCCCTGTTTATGTTTCCAAGTAAGCCAAGTTGAAAATTACCTTGAAAAATGAATTAATGTGTTTTTTTTAGTCTGTAATAGATGATAAAATTGACTTTTAGAGCCATGGGGGAGATAAAACATAGAACAGTACAGCAGAGGAACAGGCCGTTTGTCCCACAATGTCTGTACTAAACATAGTGCCAAGTTTAACTTATCTCTGACTGCACGTGATCCATATCTTTCCATCCCCTGCCTATCTATGTGCATATTTAAAAGCCTCTTAAATGCCAGATATAACAGGACAGAAAGCTTAAAGAGGGTTAAGAGTCTAAGGTCAGGCAAAATGGGGACAAATGTGAGAAGACGGGTGAAGAATACTGAACTAAAGAGTATATTTGAATGCCCCTAATAAACAGAACTAGATGAATGAGTTTATAACGCAGTTAGAAATTTGTAGGTATAACGTTGTGGGCAGAACGTTGGGAGCTGAA